>JANHFO010003313.1:392048-402215 GCA_032468095.1 Pareas carinatus
GAAAATAAGCCCTAGCCTGACTTTTCAGGATGCTCGGAACAGAAGCCCTGCCCCCCAAAATAAACTCCAGTTAAGATCGTCAGACATTCAGACGTTTAGAGTGCCGTATTTCCCCCAAAATAAGACCTAACCAGAAAATAAGCCTTAATGGATCTTTTGGAGCAAAAATGAATATAAGACCCGATCTTACTTTCAAGGAAACACGGTAGTAGACTCCTGGCTGCACCAACACAGGTTTGCACCATTAGCAATCCCCAAGTCTGGATCGAGTTACTGCCAGGAGACCAAAACTTCAGCATTCTGCATTGGAGCAACTTTGGCGTGAAGCCGAGAGAAAGTTCATTACAATCCAAGCTGTGCAATCCTGCATGCATTTATTCACTCAGCAGAATTCCTGGTTAAAATGGAATCAACATAGCCGTTCTTTCAAACGGGGAGAAATCCTTGTCCGAGAGGAAACCCTTCTCTGAGTCTTCCTCGGGTGGTCTGAATTCTGAGTGATGCGTGGATCCACGCCAGCCCTACAAGGTAGGCCAGACTAAGAACCCAACTCCATATAGGACAGGGCTAGCTTTCCTGGAACATCTCTAATACAAATAATCCTTGATTTGCGACTCTAACTGAGCTCTGAATTACGATCGTAAGCCAAACCAGCCATTACGAGAGTCTCCCCAGGACTGGGCCCGATTTTATCACCCTTTTTGAGGTGGTTCTTAAGCAAATGTGGTTGTTAAGCAAACCTATTTTACTTAATGGACGGTATCTGGCAAAAAAAACCAGTCATAAATCACCCACACAGGACCGCTGCAAATGGTGCAAATGTGGGCCAGATGCCAAGCATGGGGTCGCATGGGCATGGGAAGAGGGTGACTCACAAATGAAGGCAAATATACGCGTCCCAGGATAATGTTGCAGGATCTAATCCGAGTTGGGTCAACCGTTTGACCTTCCAAGCATCTCTTGCAGTATGCGCACTGGGCTGTTCTATGCATTGCTTGTGGCTTTTAGTTGTTAAGTGGAGTGTTGGCGGCCAGCTATATTAAGTCGTCGGTTGTTCTTTCCTTGTGCTGCTGGGCCCTGGCAAATTAGTGGTCAATCAGCACTCTTGTTGACGAACAAGGGGCCTGTTTCCCTGGCTTCAATTGTTTCCTTGGCTATTTTTGTCCCTGCTCATTCAACAATCATAGTAGCTGCAAAATTGAATGTGTGCCCTTGCTCATCAAGGATGACTGTCAAAACTTCAGATCTGGGTTAGTAAGTAATGGGGTTTCCCCCCCGCCCCAATCTGTTGTAACTTTGAATAGTCACTAAGTGGGCGATCATTAAGTAAGGATTACATGCAAGAGCATCCTGCAAGTCTGAATGGATTTTTAGCTTTGAGTGAACTTTGGAGGGGCTTAGCTGAGATGTTTCCCCATGTCACTTTCTTGTTCTGGGCTCAGTCCTTGGTGATCTCACCGTTGCCTTCCTCTCCGGCTTCAAGGCCATTCCCTCTGCCTCCTACAACTCAAAACCACGCTTGTGCTGCAGGAATATCATCCTCAATAGGATCAAGGAGCAAAATCCGTCATCATTTCGGTGTTTGCCAGCCACCAGCCCCCACCTCCGCTTGTAAAAAAAATGGCAAGGCGAGCGCCCAACATTAATTTAATTAAGCATCCCTCCTAGTCTCTAACAATTGACATAGACGCATGTTAACTCCCCACAGAAACGTGTGACTCTCTTCCACCCCCATTGCTTTTCCTCTTCTTGGTGGAATTTGAAGATTATTAACCATGGCTACCAAGATTCTTGTTTATACAGCTTTGAGGGGTGGGGGTGGGGAAGTCAAGAACAGAACCTAATTGAGTTGCAGAATTCACGGGTCCAGCTTCAAATAAATCACAGCTGGATTTTCAGGTTGGATTTTCAGCCCTGCAGTAAACGAGCATTTCGATTTCGCGTTTCCCCTCGCCTCCCAACCCAATTTCGATCCGCTGTCCTTGACGCAGGTAAAAAATGGGATCGGAGAAGAAGGATTTCATTTGAGAACAGGCCTTTCCACCGATTCATCATTGTCACTGTCAGGAAATTCCTCCTTTTATCCAGGTTGGATTTCCCTCTGACCAGCTTCCACAAGGGAATCCTGCCGGGACTGCCACTCTTCTGACTTGCGCCTTGGTGTAGGGACAGGGCCCAGCCTTGTGCAAGAAGCTTCCAAAACTGCGCTGCGACTAATCGATATATAAGCTTTTACCTTGCTAAAACATTTTATTAATTTTAATTTTCTATTCTAATCTGGTTTTAAATTGGTTTTATATTCTGACTTCTAAATTAGCCATTGTATGATAGGATTTTTTAAATTGTTCTTAATTGTGTTGTGTTAAACTGTCTTCATTGTTTTTTATATGGCTGTGCACCGCCCTGGGTCCCTTCGGGGAGAAGGGCGGTATAAAAGTGCAAATAAATAAATAAACAACGCGCGCGAGCATTTCTTTAACTAACTTAAATACCGCCGCTTTGACTCTTAGTAACCAATCAGGACTCCGGAGCCGAGCAGTCTGCCGGGCCCAACCCGGAGGGGAGGAAATAATGTTACAATCTTATTTCCTCCACAGGAACTGTGGTCTCCGGATGCTATAGGTATTAGAAGGTAACGGTTTTTTAAAAACAAGATAAAAGGAATGACTGTGTATAATATATATGTATCTGACACTGAAGAAGATGTAAAAACTAGAAATGTAAAAACGTAAATGACATCCACTGTGAAATGTATATACCAATAAAAAATTATAAACCCCAAAGGTATGTATGCTACAGCAGGGGCCCTCAATCCCCAGTCCGTGGACAGGCATCGGTCCGCCAGTAACGGAGCCACGCAAAGAAGCCAAGCACCTTTCTCCATGGAATCAGTCCCTGGTGCCCAAAAGGTTGTCGGGGGTCAGTGTGCTACAGCATGAGCGTTTGATGCGTTAAAACTTTCCAGCAAGAGTAGGAAAGCCACCCTCCCCCCCATCCACAATTGATCGTTGTCTACAATAAACCTACATCTGTTTCAGGGACATGATGCAACTGCAGACTAAGCTGTACTCCATTACCTCCTCTGCTTTATCCTCCCCTTCATTGCTCCACTTCCACACTGCAGCCTGGATTTACCAAGAGGCAGCGGCATATGCTTTAATTTCACTGCCTTAATACATGCCTACAAAGGAAGAGAGTGGATTCAGCAGCCATTAACTGTTTCCGATACAAAAAGAGAGAGAACAATTACCCTCTATTTCACCCTGCACGGATCCTCTAATGAGTGAGGGTCTTAAAGATAAGCAGTGTTTGAGAACTGTCCTTTTTAAAGATGGTCGATGCCTTAATAAAGATAGCTGGTTGCAAGGAGAGTAATTTGAAACTGGCAAAGCTTGCTACGTCCTCCAGCTCTTCATGAGCCTGGGAAGTTGTCATCTGATTAATAAAAAAAGAAATCCCTAAAGCTTTACTCTTTTTTTTCTCCCCACTTACGGTATAAAACCCTAGACTACCATACCTTCCCTGTATTATTAGAAAACGATTTGAAGAATGAAGAACGGTTGCAGGAATTGGGTACAGCTAGTCTACTCTAGAGAAAAGGAGGACGGGGTGAGAGCCTTCTCTGTGGCAGCTCCAGCCCTGTGGAGCGAACTTCCCGTGGAAATACGGACCATCACGGATCTCCTGGTCTTCCGTCGGGCTCTAAAGACATTTTTATTTACCCAAGCCAGGCTGTCCTGATCCCTCTTTTATATCTTGTATTTTAATTTGGTCTTAAAATTTAAATTTTATATGTAAATTTTTAATTAAGCCAGTATATGTAATTCTTTTAAAGGGTTTTTAATTATTGTATGTTTGTGTTTTTATCTTTGGTTGTACACCGCCCCGAGTCCCTCTGGAGAGGGGCGGTATAGAAGTTTAAATAATAAATAAATAAATAACTTCAAAAGAAGAATCTTTCAGGAAGACTCACTCTCACCTCTTCTATTTGTCATTGCACTGATTTCACTGTCAACAATATTGAACAGGTCAAACCATGGCTATCAAACATCAGAAACATTTGCAAGGCTAGCCCATCTCCTTTACATAGATGATCTGAAGATGTATGGAAAAACACCATTTGGAATAGAATTGCAGCTTGACACTGTCCACATATACAGCCAAGATACTGCACTGCAGTGTGAACTGGCAAATATGCCAACTTTATCACCAACAGGAGAAAAATAGTGAAAACTGAAGGAATCAAGATGCCCTATGATAGGGGTGTCAAACTCAATTTCATTGAGGGCTTTTGCCACCGTTGGTCACCCCCCCAAGTGCCGCCCCTGCTAGAACCTTACTCGGTGCGTGCTATGGGTGAACGTGGAGGGGGGAGTGAAGTGCCAGAGCGCTGTGTCTGTCTCTGTGTGTGACAATGTGTGTATCTGTCTGTTTCTTTCTCTCTCACTCTTTGTGTGTGTGTGTGTGTGTGTATGTCATTGTGTGTCTGTTTCTCTTTGTATGTGTATCATTATGTGTATCTGTCTCTGTTTCTTTCTCTCTCTCTCTCTCATTCTTTATGTATGTGTGATTCTCTGTGTATATCTATTTAAGTCACTTAAAACCAGACATTGGGAAACTGTTATCACTTCATCAAGCCCATCCATCACATTAAGACTTTACTGAACACTGAAGTAGTTACTAAATTTTACTGAGTTTACTAAGTTACTAGTTACTAAGGTTCTTGATAAGTGACTATCAGACTTTGAAAACTTGGTATCACTGGATCATGTTCAACAATTTTGTTGAAATAACATTAGCTAAAAAGATTTTTTAAATTGGATTTTGAATAAATGTGCAATTAATTATTAGTTTTGAATTTTACTGTTACTATCTTTCTTAGTGGGTCGTGTAAACTGCTATTCCAAATAATGCTAATTATAGAGGGTGGGGGGCACTGAGGATGAGTTTATAGCACCAAGGGGGCGGTGGACTGAAAACGTTTGGGAACCACTGTTCTAGATGAACAAAAAAGTGAATTCCAGACTAGACATCTGGCAGACTGTGCAACCAACATAATCAATAATAATAATAATAAAATAAGTTTTGTTTATTTTGTACTGATTCCCATTTTATCTAAGTAATTTTGCAAATATAAACATCCCTACCTTTACAAAGATGTGCATAGAGATATTCAACAGTTGATAAAAGGCTTCTTGATATAAATTGTCCAAAAACAGCCACCCAGTGTTTTTTGTAACACTCCAACACATTTGCTAATGTCCAAGGGGGTTTATGATATACTACCTAGCAAAATAATAATTTAGTAGTCAGATTTCAGTCTTTAAATCTAGAAAAATATGCTACCTACATCAGCTAAGATACCAGTAATTTTATCCCTGTTCTGACAGACATATAAAATAAATGCTAGAATCTAATTTTGGAATAGGGTAAATAATACCACCTAATACAGTCTCTTCGAATAGTTTATTTTCTTTTTAAAGACAAATTATATCAGAGGGACGTAATGTCATCCTGAAAATATTTTACAAAAGCTTGTAACTCCTCATTATGTTAATACCTTGAAGTAATGGGGGGTCAACAAAATGTCAAGGTTTTACAAAACATGTATTAGTATGTTAAGACTATTTGGATGCCATTGCACTATGTAATTCAAAAGACAAAAATGTGGAATTGAGGATAAGATTAATCTTCCTGAGATTTTCAGATTTTATTTAAGCTATGAGGGTGTCATTTACAAAAAATACTGACCTAAATCAGCTGTCACAGATGACTAAAAGAAGCTGGCAGAATTTTGCCAGTCATGGAGAATTAGGAAATCTGAAGAGCATTAAATAACAAGCAAATCCAGCATTAAGAATGCAAATTTGTAGTAGATGTTAAGTGATATCTTCATTTTGCTTACATAAGCCATGGGATTCAGTTTTCCTTGGCACCCTAATTTGATAAGTTTCAGATTATCTAAAATCCAAAATACGCTAAGCATGAAAACAGATTTTTTTAAATGAACATTTCAAAGGCGTTACTTCTGCACAGCTATTAGACCTTAACGGTTTAATTATTTTCAAACAGAACTTTTTAAAAGGCATACAACCTTTGCAGCATCCCCATGGTCATGTGATCAAAATTTGGACACATGGAATTTGGCATGTATTTATGACAGTTGCACTATCTCAGCGTCGTGTGAAACTCCACGTTTCCAGTGAGGCATTCTAGCATCATTTCTTGGTCTTCTGTTTTTAATAATTCTTTGCAACAATCGTGGTCACTACCAAGCACTTGTGCTTCCCTTGACGGAGTTTCTGGTATCGTCTTGTTTTGGCCCCCCAAACCTTTCCCCTCTCTATTCTACACCCAGGATGTGAGGTTCCAAAAAATTAATAGCATCTGATAGGATGCTCTTTAATGTAGGTAAAACTGGAAATTATGTGCATCCAAGTTGTACCAAAATTACTTACATGGCTGACAGGGCTTGGGGCATATCTCTGTGTCCTATGAAAAGGGGAGTTTAGTTTCGAAAACAGAAGGAAGAGGTCAGAAAGAAACTGTCAGCCTGATTAGATTCTTTATTCCTCCCCAGACTCATACCTAGTTTAGGGAATTGTATCTTGGACAGGAACAATGACAGCTAGAACAAGGATGCAGTTAAAGATTCGTCCTGTGGTGGACAGAGCTGACATAAATGAGATATGAATTAGGCAATGGACGATAATTGTTCTCACTCTGCACCCACCTTGTGCGCTATCTTGAGAAATGAATTCTGAATGACAGCCTCAAGCTATCTAGCAATTATGGCTGATACGTGCAGAAAATTCTGCTGCAAAATGGAAGCATTCTAAGGGAACTTTCAGAAAGACTTCTTGAGGTGACTCAATACTGTACCAGAGACTTACATGGCATTTCAAAGTTTGATACAAAAAGATCTTATTAGAGGGAAACACTATTTATAAATATATTAAACAATCTGCCGTATGCCATAAATAATGGTGAGAGGTTGTCATCTCACACACACGCACACAAAATGGAAGAATCTATCAGTCCTGTGGCTAGCAAAAACAGCCCCATCAAATGATACTTGGATGCCTACCAGTACCAAACTGCAACAGGAATTCCTAATAATATATAATAGGCTATAACGAAAACTGGAGTCAGAATGTACATAAGTACATGTAAGACACACTGATGTATTATACAGGTGTTCCCTAATTGGAAGACATATATTTCTTTTGAATAGTGCAGTATAATCACCTCAATCCATAGATCTCCAAAAGCAATCTTCAGTTCTGTTTCTAAAATAGAAGATAAAACATCCCCCAAGTTTTTTTCCATATCAAAAATAACTTCTGAAAGATGGTTAGAATTATTTTCAGTCTTCTTAGGGTATTGATCTGTTAATGAGCAATTATTTGGAAATATTAATTTTATGAATCATTTTTTTAAAAAACAAAAGTTATTTTCAGTTTTAGATTGTAAAATTTCACATTTACTTGGAAATGAACCACACAGAATTCAGAGGTACTTACTTAATTATTATTGTAAGGCAGTAGTGTCATGCAAATATATAAAGAAAAACCAACCTTTTTCCAACTTGTCATTGGAGGTATATTCACTAATAATTGTGTCCTTTTTGAGTTCAGTCATTTTCTGGAACACAACACCTAGATCTGCTTTACTATATGCCTTTATTTCACTCACTAGGGCTTTGTTGCACAAATTTTTATCATCCCTATTAAAGAAATACAAATAAACACACTTAGTTTTGCTTCCCTGGAAAAAGACAATTGAATGTATCCATAATGCTAAGCTATGATGTAATGGGTATGATTTTGGCTTAGCATGATGGGTGAACATCAAATACATATATTCAACAAATTATGGTTTAATATATATCTGTGCTATGTGAGCTGGTGAATCTCTCAATTCCTGCACGAAGCCATTTTAAAATAAACTCTCCACAAGCAGTTGCATAAGTTGAACTTGCAAAATTCTCTTTTCAAAGAGTTAGGATTCTAGAGGTTCTGATTGGGGGGAAAAACTTCTCCCCCTTTACCTAAAATACCCATAATTTCTACATAAGCATATACCTCTCTGTATGTTCAATTATTTGAAACAGCAATAGAGTATTTGCTCTTCAGTAAAATGAAATATAACAGTTCTAAAAAAAAAGTATTATTTCCAACAACAAGCTGCTAACTTCTTTGTTTGAGAAAACTATCATCTCCAATTAAAGACTGTATATGTGACTATTTGTCACCACATGACACCAATCTAGACACATGTAGTCCTTGACTTATCATAATTATGGGCAGAACTTTTGTTCCTAAGGCAATTGTTAAGCAAATAAGTAGTTAAATGAATCATATGGCTGTTAAGTGAATCTGGCTTCCTCCATTGATTTTGTTTGCCAGAAATCAGCAGGGAAGGCCACACAACAGGCAATCACATGGCTTTTGGATACTGCAACTGCCATAACTACATGCTGATTGCCAAGCACCCGAATTTTGACCATGAGAATGCTACCATAAGTGTGAGGACCAGTCCCAAGTTACTTTTTTCAGTGACATTATAACTTTGAATGGTTGCTAAATGAATGGTTGTGAACTATCTGTAGTTCCAAAAGGATACTGCTGAGAAAAACCAGTAACTGGTTTTTTTTACATGTATTATTATGCACTTATTGCCCTGTTAAGAAAATTTAGATCCTCCATTGGAAAGCTACAGCAAAAACATACGTCAGCAAGATTACTTCAGCTTGAGGGCAGAGGTTCTGATACTGAAGGCAGCATTGCAACACACGATCATCATTGTTCTCAGTACTGAAACTTTCTGAAAATTTTGAAAGAAGAGTAGATTACAGTATCATAACCTATAACATCTGGCCGATGAATGAACAGCAATAACACATCAAGAGGCAAGAAAACTTTTACATTTCTGGCATTCTTCACTTACAATTATCCTATGTGCTCCTGATGCTCAGCATTTATTAGAGATTGCTTCAGCTCTGTCTTGGGAGTAACGTAGTGTAACGTAACACAGTGCAATGCAAGAGTGAAGTGCCAATACTCAGAACGAAATGTTACTCAAAAGGGAACTCAAACTTTTCCCAGAAAGGAGGTTACTTTCTCAATTAATTCCACCAATTATAGCTGGTGATTATGATTGTTGTATTGTATTTGAAATAGACAGCAGCTCAATTTGAAGAATAAGCTATGATTCACAATAACAACAGACAAAATTAAAACCATTACACAAAACCCAGGCAGCATAACACTCCTATCTCAAATACACGTTCACTCAACACTCATCCTGACTCAATGTCTGGGGGAAAAGTCAGCCTTCTGGCAGGCTAGGAGGGTAGCGGCCTTCCAACTCTCAGGGGATAGTCCTCCTGGTGATACATCGGTTATCTCAAAGACACATTACTGTAAAGCAAGGGTGTCAAACACAAGGTCCATGGGCCAGATCCAGCCTGCAGCCTCCTTGGATCCAGCCCTCAGGGCTGCTCTATAGGCGAGTAAGGCACTCTCCCAGTCAGCTCAGTGATATTTGGGTGGGGGATTGGCAGTGGCCACAGGAATGTTGGCGGCTGCTGTGGGGGGTGTTGGTGGTGACCGCAGGTGTTCGGTGGCAGCTCCAGGGGTGGCAGCTCCGGGGGTGGCAGCTCCGGGGGTGGCAGCTCCGGGGGTGGCAGCGCCTGCAGGGAGTTGGGGGGTGGGCGGCCTGAGGCAGTGGCAGCAGCGGCCCTCAATGAAATTGAGTTTGACAATCCTGCTGTAAAGTATCAAATTTCAAATGGTGCAAAATATAGCAGCAATATAGCAACAACCCTGTGCATGGTACTATGATCCTATTATGCCCCTACAGGAAAATGGTGCTGCTTTATATATATAAATTGCTTAGTGCTTTAAAGCAATATCTTAATCATTTTAATTTATATACTGTATTTTTCGCACCATAAGGTGCACCAGACGATAAGACGAAGGGCGCCCAGAGGCATTCCGCGGGGCAATCCAAGGTCCAGAGACTGGCCTGGAGGGCGAATTGGAGTGTTCCTGGCACCCCGTGGGTGCGCAGGAATCGCTTCACAGGACTCTCCAAAGCCGAAGGATCGGCCTGGAGGCCAAACTGGATCATTCCCGACGCCCCGCAGAGCAATTTCCATGCACC
>JANHFO010003314.1:19600-30269 GCA_032468095.1 Pareas carinatus
TAGTCATAGAATTCTAATAAGCAATCTACATAACAGAACCCATGTAAAAATATGGCCTGAATTGCCTGTGAATTTCCTCATATTCTTTCTAGCTGCTTTTTCTCCTAGAAGAAAGTTGCTCATCTGCTTGTCCTACTTATAAAATATTTTCTCCAACAATCATTCAATACTGATAAGCTCTTTGAGGCAGGCAGGTTAAAGAAACAAGAGCCACTTAGATTTCTGGAATGATCTTTATTGCTGTAGGATATAGTGTCTTGTAAGCCACCCAGCAAATCTCCAGCTCAACTAATACCTAGTGTTATTAAAGGGGAGTTATTCCGAGTTACCTTTCTCCTGGCCCTGGACTCAGGAATAGTTTCTATAGTGGTCAACTCCTTCTTCCATATTCCCAGGGTCTCTTAGATCACTTACTATCACTTACTTTCCCTGCAAATTCCCGCTCTATCTCCATCGTGGAATGTATGAAGAGTAATTATCCTCCTAATCTAGATGCATTTCTTTATATCAGTGTGTATGGCTGCCCAGAGTTACATATGAACAGCCATGCAAATCTATTTAAACAAGCCTATGAAGTAGGGCTAGCTATCTCCTCAGGGTCAAGGGACAACTCTGAAATGGAAGAACCCAATGAAAATGGAATGTTCCATTTCCCTCTCATCCCTGTTCATTATCTGACTCTGTAACACCAACTTGCAAGGTACAGAGTCCTCATCTTCCTGGCAATCAAAGTCTGGCATGGTAGATGTCAGTTCAGTGTGAGGCATATGTGGAAATGTCAGATGGACCTGCCAAACACATTGGGGCACATCTACATCTTCTGCCACTTCCTACAGTCTCGGTCTCAAAGCAGCCCTTTGGATGAATTAAATATTCTAAGCTCCCCTTCCTATGTCTAGAATCCAGAAAATATTCCATTTTGCCTTCTTCTTCTTGGTTTATCCATAGTGCATGGGATGCAAGGAGCCCACAAGGAAAGACCAGTAAAATACAGCAGTGTGTTATAGTAGTGGATATAGTAGTAGTAAATTTACTACCAGTAAATGGTTGTGAAATCCTCCATATCTGAGAGATCAGTAATCAAATTTGGGGAAATAGTTCCTACTCTCTTATGAGAAATTTGACTGAATTTCACTGATATTAAAAAATTAATCACAGTTAATAGAATTATTTTCGATTCATATATTTGGTCATGTTTGCCTTCCATCTCCTTAAATATTGCAGGTTGGTAACAAAGTATGTTACTTCCCAGGGCCTCATGAAACCCTATGATCCTTTGCTGTACTCGAAAAGATTAAACAATGAAAAAATAATTTTCGCTACAGTTAAGCCTTTTGTTTAATTGTGCTATTTATTTTTATATTGCTTATTGTATATCTTGCCTTTCCTTTGTTTTAGGTTGCATTGTAAATTACCATGGGATGAAAAATTTGGCAGGCCAGTAGCCTTAATTATACACATAGACATTGTAAGACTACTCTTAGAACAAGCTTTACAGACCTTTTCTCTATCATATAAGTTGCTCTAAGATTTAGGAAACCAGTCTCCAGAATATCCTGAAAATATTTGCTTTTAAAAAGTTTTTCTAGTTACAGCTTCTTCTTTGATGGGAACAGGTGCCAGAATGAGTAGCCAAGCAAATAGCAAGGAATGACTTAGAATAGTGATAGAAGCATAGTACACCTTAATGTGTTTCAAATTCACTTTAGGAAAGTCACCAATATCCTTAAACAATCAACATTCAGATGTCTCTGCTATCCAGATGGCATTCCATTTGTTGCTCAAAAAAAAATTGAGGATGACAAAATCCAAAACCTTGTCTTTTAACACAACTGAATGGCTCTCTGATCAACCAAAACCTCATTTGGCTCCAATTTGCTTTGAGCTGTCCAAGACACTCAAATGAGCATCTTTGAGTATTTTGAGCTACATAATGGTCAGATACAATAGCAAAAGATAGAAATTACTGCTGGGGATTGTGTTCATTCTCCATCGTCACACTTTCATTTTGGTACAATCTGTGCTGTGTGTGGGGGGGAGGGGGTTATAGGTAAATAGAGAGCTTGCAACAAACTGGTATACATCACAGCAGAATATTCAACTGTTCCATTTCAAAATGTGGAGAAAAGCACATCTTAAAACACCATAAAGTATGTGTAAAATAAAATATAGCAAAACCCATCACTCCCTGTAATTTAATTTATAATAAAATGTGTTCTAAAAAATCTGAAGTCAATTTATAGAAAATAGGTGTGTGTGTGTGTGTGTGTGTGTGTAGAAACCATGTAAACTTCAGATCCAGCAGTGCACTCCTAAACATATTGCTACCCCTTCACCTCACCCCTCAAAGAATTCCAATCTGACATGAAATATGTTTAACTTGACACAAGTAAATGGCATCCACCATAATCATAGAGGAGACACTTCGTTTTTGATGTATGACTTACCATATTCTTGTAAATCATAAAACAAATGAAAATGTCATGGACGCAATTATCGGTACCTCTTAGAAGTTAAAAAGACATTATTGGATTTTAGTGATCTTTCAGGCAGACTACTTACTTTCATTAGTGTCACAGGTATCTCAAATCAGTCACTCAGACTATTTGAATGGAGAAAAATCACCCAGTCATTTGTTGTCATTGTATGCGATCCAGTGAAGGTGGACAAGGGAAAGAAAAGCAGAGTGTGGTCTGAGGAAGAAAGGAAAAAGCTAATAGCCAAGCATGGAAGAGGTAAAAGCTACAAACCCATCTTCAAGAGCTTCATATTCCTGTAACTATAGTTCCTAGTATTATCAAAAAGTTTAAGAACTGTAGCCAACTTCCCCGTGTGCAACCGCAAGAGGAAAATTAGCCTCAGATTGAACAGAACTGTGGTTGGAATGGTGAGGAAAGAACCAGTATTATTTGAAAGCAGATTCTGACAGATCTCAAAGATCAAGGGGGGAACGATATCAAATCACACCTCCAGTTGCTAATTAATTCATGTTGCCCAGGAAGACCCACTTCTGAAAGACAAGTGCAAAAAAGTCAGACTAGAGTCTCCTACAATGCCTGTTTATAAACCTTTCTGGGAGGACATCCTTTGGGCAGATGAAACAAAATTAAATCACAGCAGTTCTATGTTTACAGAAGAAAAAATGATTCCTTTGAAGAAAAGAACCCCATCACTGCTGTTAAATATGGAGGAGGCTCAATAATATTAATGGAGGTGCTTTGTTGCCTCTGGCACCAAGTCTCTCAAACTGTGCAGGGCACAAGGAAATCAGAAGATAATCAAGAGACTCTGGAGCAAAACATAATACCCACAATAGAAAGCTCCATCTCAGTCAGAGCAGAATAATGACTCAAAACATACATCTAAGAGGACCAAGAATGATAGAAAAGCAAGCATTAGGATGTTCTGAAGTGACCTGCCCTGAGTTCAGATCTGAATCCAAAAGACCGTCTATGGAAAGAGCTGAAACTCGCCATTAGAAGGGAACCATCAAACCTAAAACAATGAGAGCAATTTGCTGAAGAAGAGGACAAATTGACAATCAAGAAGTGTAGAAGTCTTCTTCAGAGCTACAGAAAGCCCTTGATTGCAATTATTGTCTCAAGAGGGTATGCTACAAAATATTAGATTAGTGGAATCAATAACTGTGTCCAGGCCATTTTAATTAGTTTATGGTTTATAAGAATAGGTTAAGTCATGCAGCAAAACAAAGTTTCAGCTCTGTGAACTATGTTGGATCCTATTTGGAAAATTTGAAAGCAGATTCTGTCAGAAGTTGTCTCATGGCAAATTGGGATTCTTTGGGAAAAAGTGAGGGGAATACCAATGTGTTTGACCATGTCTGTAGATTTCAAAGGTCAAGTTTGTTTGGATCAGGCTTATTCTCACTGTGATGTCTAGAGTCGACAGAATTTATTTATTGTATTTTATTATTTTACTTTATTAGATTTGGAAGCTGCCTGATTCCTATACAACACATGGACAGCCAGAGACTGTTACCGGTTGAGACATTGGTTTAGTATATCACAATAATTGTAATAAAAGTCACCGCAGTAGCATCTGCTGCCATTATTCATGATGTACTCAGTAGTAGAGAAATAACTAATCCTGCTGATCTCGAGGCCTATAAATCCTCCTTTTGAACTTCTAATTCAATGTTTGATTTTCTGCATTGTAGCTGAATTGCAGTTGCTGCCATGCCATTTGGGATCTTTCCTTAAATTTAACTGTATTTTAACTCTCATATAGTATCGAGGAGTCATATTTTGTGGGATCCAGAAAAGAAAAATCCACAGTGAAATTCCAAGAAATAACATTAAAGGATATAAGAAAAGGCAGTAACTGTCTCAGAGTGGCATCAAAAATTAGCGCTTATGTTTCTTATGTCCTGGTAGCTTACAAAAAAAAGGGAACGTGCTCAAAGGACAGTGCTCAGAGGAGAAAATAACAATTTGTCTGTGAGGAACAACTTTTAATGACTCTGCTGACAAATGTCCATCCTCTCAAACTGCCTTAATCTGGTATGTTCCTTGATCTTGTCTATCCATGTTCTCACTTCTTTAACTTGCCTAAATCTTTCCAACCATAATTATTTCTTCCAGTCTGCCGCCTTCTCACATCAAAAATATTTGAGCTTCTGTTTATGCAATGTTGCTTCAGAGACCTGGTCTCGGTTCTTCTTTGTTTCAGGACCTAATGATTGGTTCTCTCTCTTTTGCAGTCTATGACACTTCCTTGTAAACATCTGCAGATCCATAGTTCAAAGACAACTATCTGGTTTTTCTCAGTCTATCTCAGTGTCCCCCTTTCTGAGCTACACATTTTTTTCAGTAATAAGTTACAAATCTGCACTATGCCTCAAGATCCTCTGGTGCTGTACAGGAAGCTGTTCGCATCATCTATCAGAGAATAACAGAATTGGAAGCAATCTTGGCAGTCTTCTAGTTCAACCCCCAGCTTAAGCAGGAAACTCTATACCAATGATGACTAACCTTTTAGACACTGAGTGCCTGGACGAGTCATGGCTAATGAGTTACAGCTCATGATATCATTGCCTGGCGCCTCTACTTTCTTTCTGAGCATGTGCATGTCCCCATGATGTCATCACCTGGCACTGCTATTCCTTTCTGAGCCTGCTCAGCTCTAGAGTGATGCTGAGGTGAATTAGCTCACATGTCAGCAGAGAGGGCTTTGTGCGTCTGCTGCAACACCTGTGCCATAGGTTCGCCATCACTGCTCTATACCATGGTAATCCAATATCTTCTTAAAAACCTTCAGTGTCAGAGCACCCACAACTTCTGGAGGCAAGTAGTTCCACTGATTAATTGTTCTCACTGACAGGAAATTTCTCCTTAATTCTAGGTTGGATCTCTCCTTGATACGTTTCCATCCATTGCTTCTTGTCCTGTTCTCAGTTGCTTTGGAGAATAACTTTGACCAGTCTTCTCTATGATAGCTCCCCAAATGTTGGAAGACTGCTATGATGTCATCCCTAGTCCTTCTCTTTGTTAGGCTAGACATACCCAGTTCCCGCAACCGTTCATTTTATGTTTTAACTTCCAGCTCCCCTAATCATCTTTGTGACTCTTCTCTGCACTCTTTCTAGAGCCTCAACATTTTTTTTGTATCATAGTGACCAAAACTGGATACAGTATTTCAAGTGGGGTCTTACCGTGACTATCATAAAGCAGTACTCACACTTCACATGATCTTGATACTATCCCTCTGTTGATGCATTGTGTTTTTTGGTGGTTGTAGTGTATTGCTGGGTCATATTTAAGTGATTGTCCACTAGGACTTCTATATCCCTTTCATAGTTGAGCCAGGTACAACCTATTCTGTACCTGTACATTTGGAAATTTGCTTCAACACCACAGCTTCTCATGCAAGGAGATTTGGAGCTGTTGATGTAGAATCATTTGTGAGCAGATTATCTTCTTTCTGTAATGAACTGATTCACAAGAGAACAGCTTACTGCACCACAATAGTGTGATGCATTGACTTCTTTTACTCTATTAATTTGGAAAATGTTTGTCAGAAGAATTAACATTTAACAGTTATGCTAACTTATCCAGTTGCTTGTCAATCATGAGTTACAACCTAGTATATTGTATGAAACCTGTCATTTGAGCTATTATTGCACAAATCAAAGTTTACTGCAATATGTGGCCATTACACCCTCCCACACACACATAAAACTTGTGTAGGAAAAAAAATCCTTTAGCTGGTGAACTAAAACAAGGGAGACCCAGATTTAATATGTTCTCAGACAAAGAACTTCACTGGATAGATTTGGATCACTTTATATCAATTTAAGAGTTGTGGTGGTACAGTGGTTAGAATGTAGTACTGCAGGCTAATTCTGCTGACTACTGGTTGCCAGCAGTTTGGCAGTTTGATTCTCATTGGTTCAAGGTTGACTCAGCCTTCCATCCTTTCAAGGTCTGTAAAATGAGGACCCAGATTGTTGGGGGCAATAGGCTGTCTGTAAACTGCTTAGAGAGGGCTGTAAAGCACTGTCAAGTGGTATATAAGTCTAAGTGATATTGTTGTTATTATTGCTATAAAGGTACTTCAGAGGGTTGTTATCAAGATAAACTAGGGGAAGAACTGCTATGAACTCCTGGATGAAAGCCAATCAATCTAATGAACAGGAAAAAAATATGCTGAGAGGGCACATCCCAGAGATTGGAAACCACACAGGAGAAGGACAAGACAAGTAGAACCCTTAAGCAAGAAACCTCATACAATCAATATTTTAAAATACTATAAGAAACTCAGGAAAATACACCCTGAACCTGCAACTTTAAGAACAAACTTAATAGACTTTTCCTTTAATTCCACTGAAGATGTAATTTATTTTGAAGTAAACATTTATAGTTAGTGCAATTCTATCTTTGCAGACTCACGATTCATTAAATTTAATGGGACTTATTTTTAAGTAAATGTAGGTATGGAATCAGAGTCTTAGAGTTTCTGCAACTTCAGACTGCAGAAAGATCTACAAATAATGTAGTTTTCCAGCTTTTTGTTTCTCTGATAAGTAATCTCACCTTTCAGCAGTGATAAATAAGCTTGAGTGGGGACAATGGCATAATATGCTGCACTCCGAAAAGAAATGTTGAAAACATTATTTTGTCCTCCATTTTTCTACCACTTGTAGCTTGAAAACCAATAAAGTAAATTCTTTGTCATAATACTATATTTTTTTCTTGCCTTAGAGTTTGATATGAGACATTTTAAAAAAAACTTTAGAACTGTGGCTACCAGGCTGGACAAATAGATTTAGTGTGAAGAATTGTTTCTATATATAAGCCAATTATAAGGCTAATTTTTAGCCATCTAAATGACTGTCCATCATTTGGTGAAGACAGTGCTTTGGTTTTCCAAATTAACAGAGGTACAATTTAAAGTGACTTCTTTAGTCTGACATCATCTCAGGATTTAAGGTCATTTTTCTGTTGCCTGTTCTAATCAGCATTCAAAATGTGTATTTAAATTCAAGATTCAACAACGTTTACCAAATCTGATGTATATGGCATTCATTTTATTTTATCAATTTATTTTATCCGATTTTTGAAAACTCATTAAGAAATTATGCTTTACAGACATGCTCAATTTAATTTAATGTCACTGAACCTTTTATTTTAATGTTGAAGAATAAATATGTCTACATGAAACTTAGATGGTTGGCACCAGAGATCTTAAATAGCCAGCCAACAGGAGGAATCTCACACAAATCAAATGGTTACACAAAGCACATTGATGTCTTCATAAATGTCTCCTCCTGATACTATTCATAACTGAATAGTTCATTGTGGAGGCCAGGTTCAACTCTCAATAGTACTAAAATTATTTTATTATCAACCCTGCTCCTACTCATATAATTCTGAATCTGATTAACTGGTCTGGTTTGCCTCAATATAATGTCACTTTCTAGGTTAAGCCATAGGAATTCCCATATCTGTAACAACAATATAAGAGCAGGGTATAAACACACTTGATGAATGTACTTTATGATTATGAATGTATCTTATGATTGTAATCAAAGTTTGTTTATTGTATGTATTGTGGGTATGTAGGTATTGAGCATGTCTGGACACACAAATTCCTTTTGTGTCCAGACATACTTGGCCGATAAATTTTGATTTCATTAAATTTGTTGAAAAGCAAATTGAGTGGACAACAATTGAACGAGTCTGCAACAACTTCTCAAGTGCTTCTGTCTCATTTACAATAAGTACTATATCTCAGTAGGAGAAATTTTTTCATGATGCCGTCACCACATTTAGTTGGAACTTAGGAAGGCTCCAGACTTCATACAATAAAATAATGCACTTACACAACACTTGACTACCTATAATTAAGCAAGTACATTCCTTCTATTAAAAGTTCTGAGATTTTTTTAAAAAAATCAAACCAATGAGCTGTAGAAAAAAATTACCAGGAGAGTATCTGCCCAACAGAAGTAAAACTTAATTTGCATACTACCAGTACTTCAGAGATTTCTGGTCTGAAGGCAATGTTTGAAAGTTAAGGCATTCCCCAAGGAATTATTAGTAATAATAGGAATAATAGGCCTTAATACTCTAATCCTGAATGCTAACATTCTGCCAGAGTATTTTTCAGTACTTTCATTGATTGAATGAATGATTTTATTTATTTAACACATTTCTATACTATCCCTCTTACCTAAATAGCTTTAGGTGGCTTACAATAGAAACATGTCATAATATAAAGGCATAATTAAGAACCAAATTAAAAACATAATCAAAAGATAGAGTTACAGTATTCAAAGTTAAAAAGGTTAAAAGGATAGAGATAACACACTCACCTACATAATACCAATCATCTTCAGGGTTGCCTAATACTCTTTTGTCAAACTAATTTCCATCACACGACATCCCAGCCACGTTTCCCCAGTCCAATGGTCTTGTCGAAAATAGAAAATATTGTTTAAAAAGGAAGATAGTATATCTATATTATTTTTAAAAACCAAGGCAGAGAACATACTAATAGTTGTTCCTCCTTATTTTCCATATATGAAACACTATTGGCCCACTATAAGTGCCCTTTAGAAAATGACTATTTACCAATGAAGTTGGAAATCAAAATAGGAAGGGAAGGAAAGAAATCATATAAAAAGCCAATCCAATATTTTAACAAGAGGACTGGTGAACTTCCATAGTTGAAACCTTGTTTACTTGCTTGTCCTCAGAACTTCTTCATTAATAAGTGAGACTATCAAGCTTCCATTAAACAGAGAATTCTACTACATTCTTATTTAATTCAGGCAGATTCAGAAGAACTGTATCAACACAACCATCAAAATGCTATTGTCGACCCCCATTAATGTAATGGGACCAAGAAGAAGGACCTTCTCTGTGGTGGCTCCCTCCCTGTGGAACAGCATCCCTGCAGAGATAAGATTGGCCCCACCCTGATATGCTTTCTAAAGGCCCTGAAGACATAGTCTTGCCAGTGGGCCTGGGGACCACAGGGTGATACAGACCACTTCAAGTGGTTTCTCAGATTGTTGTTGCCAATGTGGTAAGCTTTACTGAGTTTTGTATTTAGGGTTTTATTTCTTCAAACTGCCCAGAGTCACCATAAAGAAATAAAGCCCCAAATATAAATATAAAATTTCTAAATAAATAAAATAATAAAAATATTTTGCAACAGAATAATATAATCCCCTGATCAGGCAGGAAACCCTATACCATTTCAGATATGCTGGCTGGGGAATTCTGGGAGTTGAAGTCTACATATCTTCAAGCTGTCAAGGTTGAGAAACACTCCATTACACTTCTTCCTCTTTCCTTTTTCCTCTCTTGCTTTCCTGTTATTTTCATTTTTCTTTGTATTTTTGTTTAACTTCTACCCCGCCCTTCTCCCGAAGGACTCAGGGCGGCTTACAGGCACGAATAAAAAACACAAAAATACAAATACTAATTTAAGAACCAATTAAAAAGATTATATCAAGCCTGAACTATGAAAGTTTTAAAAGGGGGAGTAATTAAAATTATTTCCATGATTAAAATTGTCTATTAAAATAGCGGAGAACAAGGGGCGGCTATCCCAAGCCCGCCTGATGGAATATGTTATATGTTGATAAACTAATAAAACATTTAAAACCAGAGAGCAAATTAATAATCAGATAAAAATTAGCCACCAGCGTGCAAACCTATATCCTATTGGTGAAGTGTTTTGCAATCTAGGGATGCTGAATACACAATATACTAAAGAGCCAGCTTTTTCAAAACAGGCTGTAAGCTTAGAACACATTTGGTAGCAAAATGCACATTTATTGTGCATACTTAAAAGGATAATTGAAAGGACTGGCAGACTATTCTCATTCAAACTAGCTTTAATTATCATATGCTCTTTGTTAGCAAAATGCACAATAACAGCACTTCAGGGCAAGGAAGGCAATAAGAGCACAGCAAGAGAATGCAAGATTACATGCTGCAAAAAAAGCTGAGAGAATTAGATGTCTATTGCCCGCCATGCTTTAAGATGAAACCTTTTGAGAGAGAAGGTGATTCAGTAAAAAAAAAAATTCGCGGGGGTGGCGGAGTCTTAAATTTCATTTGTCTGGAGATACTAACAATTTGCTTCTTATGCAAAAGCATTCTGGGGGAAAAAGTAGACAGGGGAATTGAACAAATAT
>JANHFO010003314.1:57667-68472 GCA_032468095.1 Pareas carinatus
GTTTTTTTTTTTGATAATCCAATAAAAACTTTTTCTATAAAAAAAAAAAAAAAGAAAATAGTTTGGAAAGCTAGTTGGAATGCTATTGCTACATAACCTAGATCTTGGAAGTGCTTTATGGGCTTCAGTGAGCTGCAGGATTCAATATAAAATGCTATTTTTTTAACCTATAAAGATGAACTTCCAGGTTTCTCTGGGACGTCTCCTTGAAATAGAAATGCTTTCTCATTCAGAAAGGCTGTTCAAATCGTATTTGAAACAGAATTATGAACATTGTTGAGCCGTGGTGGCGCAGTGGTTAGAATGTGTATTGCGGGTTAATTCTGCCAACTGCCAGCAGTTTGATCCTGACAGGACTCCAGGTTGACTCAGCCTTCCATCCTTCCAAGGTGGGTAAAATAAGGACCCATATTGTTGGGAGCAAGATGCTGACTCTGCAAACCGCTTAGAGAGGGCTATAAATCTCTGTGAAACAGTATATAAGTCTAAGTGTTATTGCGATTGTCATTGCCAAGATTCAGCAAAAGGGTGATGATTTTTGTCACATGTTTCAGGTTTCAGTGGGGCTTCATTACTTTTTCTTGCTCTGTAATAATTATTTTGAATTTAGTAGCCTATGTAGTATGCATGATACATCCGTGCAATATCAATGTGTGAGTGCTTCTCACTTTTAACTGCTGCAGCTGTTGCTCAGTCCTGTTCCAATAGGCTCTATGACCGCAGTTAGACCTAGGGTGTATTTTAAGCCCAGACCTTGTTCTGCAAGTAATCCATATCAACAGTGAAGATAAAATGCCCCTGACTGCTCTTTATTTCATTATCAGACAGTTGATACACAGTCAATGGGAAAATGAGGAATGAGAAGAAAGCTAATGCCTATCAGTATGTCAAAAATTCTGCCCACCAAAGATGATTTTAAAACCTGCAAGAGAGAAACTCTTTCCCTAAACGGAAATGTGAATTTTGGTAAGTATGTAGCCAACCTTAACCTCCTATTACGGGTAGCCTTGCAAAACAAAGAGAGTTCATAGCAGAATAGGAAATGTGATCCATACTGGCACTCATTGTGTCTATGAACAACACCCTTGGCATCTACCAGGCTCCACAGTGCAGATGTCTTGGCAGAAAATAGCATGTGGCAAGGCATGTGCCAGTTTTTAGCTTCACTTTATTTCTAAGAAGGCCTTATAGGCCAACTGACAAGTTAAAAATGGAGCATTTTCCTTTCTTTGGCTGCTACCTACCTGCTCATAAAAAGTCAGATATACATTGGAGTGGAGTTGGGAAAATTATAAGAATGACCAGATGATTTGTTTTTCAAGAAGTGGGAGTTTTAAGATTGTACAGCATATACCATTGGCACCTTGGGAATTTGAAAATCTGACAACAGCATAGCAGCTTTCTGAGGATTTTCAAATTCCCAAGGTGCCAATGGTCTCAAAAAAGCAGCCTTGTCCTGGCTGATATCAACTCATGAGGGGGGGGGACTTTGTGTCCCAGCTTGAAGTTTCAGAAAGTTAATATCTAATATATTTTTTCAAATTACAGTGGCAAAATTTCACTTTTCATTTCAGTGGCATTAATATGGCATTGTGTTTGCTGTCACATAAGCAGGGATTTGCTCCCTCCTGCTCGTCTCCACGCTGAGAAACATCAGCCTGCATCACTTCCTCCCTTTTGGTGGAAATGTGATAAACGGATGTTTCAGAGAAACATTTCAATAGCACATTATTTCCATAATGAACTCTAGAACACCAAGGGGCAAAACCAATCACGACGTGGTGCTCAGCAGAAGCTGCAGCATTAAGCATACCTTTGTAACCGTCTACTTGCTCTGCGTTTGGTTCTATCACGTTAGTATGAATGGTAACTCCGGGATATTCAGACTGTAATCTTGCAAGAATCTCAAGGTCAATTTCTCCTAAGACACACAAAGAAGAACAAAGAAAGCAAACGAATGTAATTTTTGCTAGGAGCATTTGTGAGTTTACTTGATTCATGTACAAATGTTCAATTAGCTTCCAAACGGCATATAGCAAATGACAAATGAAAAGTGTTGCTCTATAATTATCAAGTTACATCCCATTATTATTAAAACTTTGAGACAATTCTACTTGTGATGGCTGAATATTGGAACAATTACATTGGGCTAGACAGAAGATGTAGCTAGTCATTTCTTTGACAATGGAGCATAGCTTGACTCCCTCATCTTTGTGGCAACCCCTGAGATACTGGAACACTGCTATCACGTCACCCCTAAGTCCTTCTTTTCAATAAACTAGACAGACCCTATTCCAGCAACCATGCTTCATAAGTTTTAGCCTCCAATCCCCTTATCATCTTGGTTGCTCTTCTCTGCACTCTTTACACCAGCAAATGGAACTAGAAGCAACCTACTTCTAATTCTGATGGTGATAAAGAGCCACCATGACTAGGACTCATTAATAGCTTTATACTCATGAACTTGTTTAAAGTACTTTGAAAACTGTCCAAGGCTGCTGACACCACGTATGGTGGCAAATGTATTTTGTGCACAGAAGTATTTCCCTTTATTCTACTTTAATTTCTTGCCATTTGCTTCATTGGGAGGAGGAGTATCTCACATTCTGTTTCCCCTTTTCCTCCCCCGCCTTAATCTTTTACTTTTATTTTCTTTGCATTTTATATACTGATTAAAAAAGCCCAATAAAATTATAATTAAAAATAAATAAAAAGAGAAGTAATAAGGAAATCTGCTTTTTCCAAGCTGAGATATAGTATTATGTTTTGCTATCTTTACTTGCCATTCTTATTCCTAGACAAATTATTTTTTATCATTTTCGCTCACCGTCTTACATGTATTCTTGCTCTATATGTGTTGGGATTAAAATTGCTCATGATATTCCATTTTAATTGTTACATCATAGATCCATACAAAGTCTTAGCAAAATCTGCCATTTGTATCACTTTTAGGCAGAAACTTTACAACAATCCCTGTGGGTCGCAGCCCATTCAGAACCAGACTGCAGAAGTGGCAGGCAAATGCAAAGCTGCTGCTACACTTGCGCATGTAACAGGTGGGCTAGTGCACATGTCGAGCTCCATTTGTTTGAGTGGCAGGTGTGAGTGCCCACTGCTTGTGCAAAGGGAGCTGTGTTTGCCCACCACTCATGCTCCACCCTTCCCAACCCCCAACCCCCATCCAGAAAGCCAGAAGAGTTGAAGACTGCTGCTTTACACTATGATTCTTTGATAAGTAGGATCCATCCATCATTCATCATTTCAATCTATGAACATGATTCTTTACAAGCAATTAGAATGGATCTATCATACCCAGAGGCTGAGATAGATAGATGGATAAACACCTACTAGTAATTGGCAGCTATTCAGTGCTACCCAATTTTTTAGAATGTTATTTAGTTATTAAGTTATAATGTAGCATACAAAAGAAATAGGAAAAGAAACACTGGAAAGATAATAAAAGGGAAGAGGCAAAGTGCAGGAGAAAAAAAGAGAGAGAGAAAAAGGTATTGACTTCTGACTTCCTTTGGTGCAGTAAAGTATAGCAATAATCGAGGCTCAACTTTTTAACTTTCACAGATAATTTGAACGGTCACTTCTCTAGCAACGCATCTGTCTAATGGGTAAAACCCAAAATCAAATTTTCATTTTTTTTCCAACCTTGGGCACCATGTCGAGGAGCAGTTTCCAACCATACACAAAAGGTTTTGTATTATTCTCTTTGATCAAAACAGTCAGTTTTGTAACCATTCTTTCATAGTTGGAATTGTGGTGACTTTCCATTTTTGTGCATAAAGTAATCTTGCTGCTGTCAACATATATAACATTAAGTTTCAAAAAAAAATATTCAAATCTGTGTCTATTAGGTCCAAAAGAAATGTCTCTGGCTTCATCTCAAAAGTAACTTTCAGAATCTCCTGTATTAATTTGTGGATCCTATTCCAATAATTCTTTGCTTTCTCACATGTCAATGCTACCAATTCTAAACAGAGGCTTAAGGTCACAATGCAGATATAATTCATTGTAATAGAAAAGAAAAAGAAATAAAATGCAAACAGCATGGCATGTGATACATTGCATTTATGCTGGATTTGGTCAAAAGAGCTTCTTAAAATTACATGGAGAAGATGACAGCAAATGCCAGATTTTATCATTATTGAACTATCTTAAGGCAGCCATTCTAAGATAGTGCTCTTCAGGTGCATCATTCCTAGCCAATATGATCAGGCTGACTGAGGATAATAACAGGAGTTACTATCAACTCATCTGAAGGTCTTTGATTTTTATTGATTGGATAATTTATTCATTCCCAGTCACAAGTAACCAATCCACTGCCTTCGGTTATTTTTAAAGCTCCTCTTCACCTGGAACTCTTTGTTTTGTAATTTAATCCTCTACCTTAATTGAGTTCCTTCAGTTATTTATATGCAAACAAGGGCTTTGGGGCATTTCGGAAGCCTGAAAATCAATTGACAACTATCAGTTAAACCTCTAGAAATTATTTAAGGACTCTGATACAATTACCTTTAAAGGGCTACCACTATGATCACCATTAAATCACCAATTAAACTTTTCAAGGAAATAGATTGTCTAGAATACAGTCACTATTTTACCACACAGTAAATGTCTTCAGTAATTAGAATGGGATGGAGTTGGTCATATTAATAAGATATAAACTGTAAGCAGAAGACACTTGGGAATGACACCTCACTATTCATTTGGCCATTTAAAATTAGACCGCCTACATCTCTCATTTTGCTAAGGTAGCATTTTGTTCTCACAAGCTTTTCCATGCTGACTGTCAACACTAGTATAATGAACAGCTGGGAAGGACTTTTTCTGTAGCAGAGTTGAAATGTTTTTAAATAAATCATTCAAATGAATAAGAAATGTGTCAAAACTTTGGAGCACATTAACCTACTAGGGTCCCACATTCTACATGCAATCCTCAATTTTCTTTTTTGCTATCCAGACACCTTGCCACTAAAACATAAATACTGAACAAAGGGCCTAGGAACCGGGTTAAATCATCATCATATGCAGGTCTGGTAACTCTTAGCATGTCTTCTGCTATATACCAGTAGCCTACCACAGACATTACTAGTTGAATGGGGATCAGATAACGAAGCTCATCTGATCCTATAAAATAGCCAATTTTGGCCCGATTCTTAGTCATTTGTACTAAGTCATTTCTGCTGGTGGTATTCAGTGAATAACATACCAAAATTGAATTGCTATGATATGGTGATACTCTGAAAGTATTACGTTGCAGAAAAAGTAGTGGAAGCTTGGAACCAACTTCCAAAGGAGGTAGTAGGTCAATCATCAGTAACTGAATTTAAACATACTTGGGATAAACACATATCCATCATCCAACAAATTTTTAAAAATAAAATAAAAACAAAAACCCTTCAAAGTGCAGATTTGATCGACTACTAGATCTTTTTCTGCTGACAATTTTCTATGTTCTTATGTTTCTAGGTATGGTGTGGAGTGTGTGGTATGTAGAAGGGTATGGGATGGTATTTAAATAGCCCACTTCAGTAATTAGCATTGATTAAACTGACTCTTAAATATTAGCATTACATTGATTTTAAGATTGCAGGCAAATATTTGTTTCAGAGCAAGGGAGGTTTGAGTTTTTCTTCATTATTGATTTATGTGGGTGAAAAAAGAGTGGCGTGTCCTGATCAATATGGCAGGTCTTCAAAAAGGTGAGCCCCCTTTTGCATTGTTTTGAAGAGCTAATAGGTAAAAGTCTTGCAGAGTTTTCAGGTACCTGTTTTACTCCTTAACACACACACACCTCGAAAACTGGGTCCTGACTCTACAACTTTCAGAATGGGATCCTTGATCAATTACACGAAATGTAGTGTAGCTCTTGAGCCAAAAAAATGTATGCATAAAATTATGATATCCATAGAATAGCAGTCAACATCCCCTCTCCATTTGGCCCCATGTCTTTGTCTTAACCCTACATTTAAGACTCCTTGTCTTGCTCTTTTTACCACAAAACACATATTGTTCCAAACCCAGAAGAAAAAAAAACAGGTCTATAAATAAAGATTCCAGCAGCTCTTTTTACTGCTATAGCATCAACTGAGTTCTTCATCATGAGTAAGAGAAGTTGTTTTAAGGTTTAATTGCTGCTATTGGATTTTTTGTTTTGTTTTAAATACTGTATTTCCGTGATAATTTATGACAAGTCCTAATGACTCAATCCCTTGAAAATGAAATGAAACAAAATTAAATTCTAGTAGTAAAATAGATAGCATCTCTGAATTTCCAATAAAATCGATATGGTTGAAAAAACAAATGTAATTAAAAACAATTTAAAAAACCCACCTAATACAGAGCAATTCAGAAAAAACACCTCCTTTTGGTTATCAATGACAGACATTCACAGATACAGAACTTTTATACACACATTTTAAAACTAAACATTATATTACTTTTCGACATAATTGTCATTCCAACTGAGGCACTTGTAATAATGTCTAACAAGGTCTGAAATTCCTTTTGCAAAGAAATCTTCCTCCTGGAAAAGACACCACCCTGTAACAGCATCGTGAAGCACATTGTCATCGTCAAAGGGGTGTGGCGCACGCATCAGGCATGCTGACTTCTGGTGTGGTGTTGGTTCATGATAACGCTCACTCGCATACCACTAGATGTACCCAAGAACTTTTGGAGCAGTTCTGTTGAGATGTTTTTGATCACACACCCCCCATAGCCCAGGTTTGGTACCAGGCGACTGCCACTTCTTTTGGTTTCATTCCCAGGAGGGAGATTTCTTTGCAGAAGGAATTTCAAACCTTGTAAGACATTATGAAAAGGGCCTCAATTTGAATGCCCAAAAAGTAATTTAATATTGAAGTTTTCTAATGTGTATAATAAAAGCTCTGTATCTGCGAATGTCCATCATTGATAACCAAACAGAGGTGTTTTTTTTTTCAAATTTCCATCATATCAGTACTGCTCAAACATGACAGAACAAGAAAATGCTTACCACTGTTTGGGGGATAAATGAACTTCAGGGAATAATTTGTTTCATAGTGTTGAGGCCACTGTCAAGAAGATCTGCTTCCAAACCTTATCCCCTGGTTTTGTTTTGTTTTGTTCGGGTGGGCTGTGGACTTTAAATATTTCTTCTTGGGATAATGTTCAGAATATGAGAATTCTAGTTAGAAGAAATGGTCCTGTATGTAAACAGGAACTGAGACATATAGATGAACACCAGAAGAGTTTTGTACCAACTGCACTTCGCTTTGTAGACTTTATTCAAAGTCAGCCCTGTATAAAGAGTGCTACATTAGTCTCAACCTGAAGTCATAAGGGCATAAGTCTCTGTCATAAGGGGACCCTGGGTCAGAAAGGATAGTAACTGAAGCTGGATAAAAGTTCCCTTACCCATCACCTTCACCAATGAAATGTGAGTCCTGGAGAACACACAAATCCCACAGAATCTGGTTGATCATCATGAGAAACACAATGTTAGAATAAGACGAGTCCAGAAGGCCTTTCCTATGTGCTTAAAAAGTCACTTGTCAGAAAGGAAAGGAAATACAGAATAAGAAATTGAAAAGCCCCATCCTCTTCTTTTTGGGGTAGCCAATATCCCAAGCTTTTGCAGAATTATACGAAACAAACTCAGTGTATCTGAGTGTGTCTGATTCTATATATAGGTTTAATTTTCACGGTATTCTCATTATCTGATTCTTTTTTGCCCATTCATCCCCACACTGCTGAACATCCTTTTGCCAGGAGGTATATTTTAAATTATGTCCAAGTTCCTCTGAGTACATGATACATAAATTGAATGTAATGTAATATCCTGCACATGTAATAGCATCCATAATTCAGATCGCTAAATAATGTCTTTGTGTTTTAACTCACCTGAACCCCCACCGACACTCAGAACGTTGATTTCAGTTTTTCCATTACTGATGCTAGGAGGCAAGGACAAATTCATAACATCAAAAGCTGTCCGAGAAGTCCAGTGACATGTATTTCTAGAAAAATCTCTTTAGGTCAGTGCCCTCTTTCAACTTTTGGGGCACCAGGAGCAAGTTCCATGGAGAAAGGCTTTTCCGTGAGCCGGAGGGGGTGTGGTGTCATGTGCTGCCTGCATCCTGCAAATGGGGCTTGGCTTGTTTACATGGAACGGTTGCTGTCATACCACGGACCGGTGCCATGGACCATGAGTTGGGGAATCCTGCTCTAGGCACTTCCCAGTCTTTGATTTCAGCCTGATGTGGCTCATAAAGGGTGCTCAAGATGGAGCTATGCAGATAGACTACAGACTTGTGTTTGGGAGCAAGTTTAAATCTCATTGAGCTGAGCTACTAGAGACAGGGAAGTATGTATTGCTTACACCTAAACTGAACTACGTAGCTGACAAGCAAGAGCAGTAATGCCCTCCAACTTCTTTAATCAGAGTTCCCCAATTCCCAGGCCATTCAGAACCGGGCCACAGAATGGGGCGGGGGGGAGCACGTGTGCATGCACAGCTTTATTTATGTGAGTGGAGGTGTGTGCACATACCTACCACGTGTGTGTAACCATTTCCTCTTCATGCCCCTCCCACCGATCCACAAATCTGGAAAGGTTGGCGACCACTGCTTTAGATGGACATATCAACAAGCAAAAAAAAAAAAGCCAATTGGATGTATTGATGGGAATTTTGAATACTGCTTAAAGAGAGCCATTAGTGTGAGGGAGAGAAGTTTCTTCTGTTTCTTTTTTTCTCATCGAATCTGATGGAAGAGGATTCGCTTTCTGTATTTCTATTAAAGTAGAAGCGATTTGGGGATTCTTTTTATGAGTGTGGTATATTGCACTGATTCAGGCAGTTCAAGGATGTGTATAGCAACAATCTGAGGTTCACTGTGTGATGATTTCTCCAGTGATGTGTAGCCTTGTTGGTTTCCAATTCTTGGATGACATTTCAAAAGAAAATGTTATGGGGGATTTGCCCCACTGGGCTTTTCAATAATTCTGTCTTTGAGGAAATTGTTGGAATTTGTCTTCTGATGGGGAAATTTGCAAGCATCCTTTAACCAATATCATTGCTCATTAATCTAGTGAGGAATTTGGAAAAACCTTTCGGGCTCAGCTATTCTCAACCATGAAATTCCTGGATGACTTAAACAGGTTACTATCCTCCAACATAATTTTCTTTATAAGATTACTGTGAGGATTTATTAGGTACTCTATTCAAAACATTCAGAGGAAGCAGGATATACATCTTTATTTATTTTTGTATTTGTCCCATGTTGGATCAACAAGGTGACTTTAAATATGCAAAGGAAAGAATAAGAATTATGGTGATATCAAACAGTACCAATTGTTGCTGAAGGTAAAGCCCATTGATTAATAGCTAGAGCGTTATCAACTTCAAAACAGTTAGAAACTACAGAGGTTGCATATTGCATATGCATTTGTGTCAGTATGTATTTCAGTTCTGTTTGCAAATATTAAAACTATATAGTCTGTCTTTTAATGGGAATACTCTATTTCAAAGAAAAGTGTTCTGAATATAGGAAAAGGAGGAGGAAGAAACATTAGGTACATTATTACATCGATTATAAGGCGCATATTTTTTCAAATTTTGGTATCTCTTCATGGTGTGTCAGATTTCCGGTGGACAGCACGGCACAGAAAACAGCAGGCTCGAAGAGCTCCGAGCTGAACTGTTTTGACAGTCAGTGGATCGGGATGGTTCCAAGCCTGGTACCAAACCCAAAGCTGCTCCAGAATAGCAACGGAGAGAGGGGGTGTTCTGCGAGCCCAGGAAAGGTGGCGACCATCCTGGGTTCAGGAAGAAAACCCCTTGGGTGATCCACAGAGTGAACTGTCAAAATACAGCATCTAGCTGCAGATGAGCTGTGGAGGAAAAAAAACCCAAGTTGTTTAAACACAAACCACAGAAAAAGCACTGAGATCAACAATAAACTATCTAGGTGAGCAGATTTACTACTTCAAAAGACTTTTATTCATGGTGCGTCTTATATTCTATGGTGTCTTACCAGGGTAAAGGTTTTTTAATTTTTTTCTAACAGAAAAATAAAGGTGCATCTTATAATCAGTGATGTCTTATAATCGATGTAATATAGTATATTCACCGCTTTGAGTTATTTGTAAAAATAATAAAGACAGGTTACAAACAAATAAATATAAAACACTGTTTTAAAAGAGGAAAGGAAATGAGGAGAATGAAGTGGAATGAAAAGTTGAGTTTCACGCAATGAAATACATTAAAATGCTCACTCAGATTTATTTTATTTAAATAAAACATTTATATAGCCACTCATCTTTCAACTAACTCTGGGCAGCTCCCAATCACAGATTAAAAGATATATAAAACCATATTCTAATATAAAATGCAACCCATTGAAATGTTAAAAACAACAAAAATCTAGAACCAAACCAAGTTCTAATCTGCAATTATCTAGTCTTTTTGCAATGATCTCATGGCCGAAAGCATCTATCAAGCATTTCTAAGAATGTGTCTGCCATGTTTTTACCTGGATATTAACTGGGGCAGCTTCTTATGAATGAAGTCTAGCATGCACTGATGTTCAGTTGATTTCTTGAGGAAAAGTTGAAAAGTTTCCACATAATGGTTGTGATTCGAGAGCAAACTCCTCATGGTCATTGTAATCGCCAACCTACTTAAAGATATAAGTCAAAGAACAGAAAGTAGAATTCCTTCCTTCCTTCCTTCCTTCCTTCCTTCCTTCCTTCCTTCATTCCTTGCTTCCTTCCTTCCTTCCTTGCTTCCTTCCTTCCTTGCTTCCTTCCTT
>JANHFO010003315.1:0-11870 GCA_032468095.1 Pareas carinatus
CCCTCCCCACCCCCAAACGTGCTTTTAAATATAAATAAATCTCAGGGTCTCTTAGAGCTAATTAGTTGAAGCATTTATATGGTTGGAATTAAATTCCAAGCTTTTTTGATTTCAGCTCCTGGAAATGTCGTTTAACTGCCTGGACGATGTAGAAAGCACCATTCCAGTCAGCCCTTTGCACTTAGCTGTAAGTCTCATTATTATAAAACCATATTGGGGACAGTCAGGACAAATTTAATTACAGTAATTACCACTTGAATGCCAGTCTTACACTTGTTACAGTGAGGACAGTGGACCTAAACTGTAGGTCTACAGCATTACATTAAATCCTTCTTGATCTATCGCTTCCCTAAATCTGTTGGTGTGCTTTCAGGCCTATAATGGTCACTGTGAAGCCCTGAAGACGCTTGCCGAAACCCTGGTGAACCTGGATGTGCGGGACCACAAAGGGCGGACGGCTCTGTATCTTGCCACGGAGAGGGGCTCTACGGAATGCGTGGAGGTGCTTACCAGCCATGGTGCTTCTGCTCTTGTGAAGGAGAAAAAGAAGAAGTGGACACCCCTCCATGCTGCTGGTATGAGCATGCGTTATTCCCCGTTGAGGTTTCTTTCTCTTGGTTGCTCTTGCAGACAGACTTTGGGCACTTGCTGGGCCTTTAAGGAAAGGGCAGTTGTCAAGAAGCAAGAAACCCTGTGCATTATAGCCTCATTTTATTTCTTTCAGCTGCCTATGGGAACACAGATTCCCTGCATCTTCTCATTGATAGTGGGGAGCGAGTCGACATCACTGATGTCATGGACATCTATGGACAGTAAGTCTCCATCGGTTTATCGACCTGTTTATTTGGCCTATGAACCTTTCCAGTGGCAAGCAGGAATGGGCTTATGCCTCACAAATTCCAGTTTACTGTACAAATAATCGGAAGCTGAGCTGGATGAACTGCCAGCTGGGCTCCAAATGTCTCTAGACCAGTGGTGGCGAACATATGGCACATGTGCCACAGTGGGCACACAGAGCTCTCTCTGTCATCACGCAAGCCAAGTCGCCCTAGCATTGCCCCAGAGCTGAGCATTGGATAACAGTGCACATAGGGGCCATGTGCATGCTTGGAAAGGAGTAGCAGCGCCAGACGATGACATCATGAGCCACGACTCATTAGCCACAGTTCGCCTGGGCAGTACAAGATTCACCATCAACGCTCTAGGCAGTAAAGGGCTGGAGAGTCAGCTGAACCCTCGCGCAGACAAGAGTTTCTTACTCATTTTGAAGTGAACTTCTCCACCGAGGAAAATGATCTGAAATACTGTGTTTCCCCCAAAATTAGTCACTGTCTTATATTAATTTTTGCTCCCAAAGGAACGCTAGGTCCTATTTTCAGGGGATGCCTTACTTTATGGGAAACACGGTAGATCCCCCACCCCCAAATAACACCTGGCCCCGGGCGGTTCCTTACCTGATTGAACGGGGTGCAGAGAAATCAAATGGACTGAAAACTGCAGCGCTCCGAATTCACTCGCTTGCAGGCAGCTGGGAGGCGCTTTAGAAGCACTTCCAGCCCTCTCCATTTTACAGTTTATTTATTATTTAACTCATGACTAAATTTATTCATTTAGATAAAGCTTAAATTTACCGTATTTTTTGCACCATAAGGCGCAGGACGCTGGGAACGCACCAATTCAACCTGCAGAGCGATCCTTTGGCTTTGGAGTGTCCCGCGGAACGATCTCCGTGCACCCCAAAATCGTTCCGCAGGATACTCCAAAGCCGAAGGATCGCGCTGCAGGGCGACCCGGAGTGTTGCCCGCACCCCGCGGAGTGATTTTCACGCGCCCGCGGGATGCCGGAAACACTCCAATATAGCCTGCAAGGCGATCCTTCGACTTTGGAGTGTCCCGCGGAGCGATTTCCGGGTGCAGGGAGATTGCTCCGCGGGACGCTCCAAAGCCAAAGGATCGTCCAGCAGGCTATATTCGAGCGTTCCCGTTGTCCAGCGGAGCGATCTCCCACGCTTTTTGGGAGTATTCGCTCCATAAGGCGCAGACACTTCCCCCCCTTTTTGGGGGGGAAAAAGCGCGTCTTATGGTGCGAAAAATACAGTAACTTAACAACCGCAGTGATTCACTTAACAAATGAAGTAAAATGAGGGGAAACTCATTGAACAAATGTCTCACTCAGTAACATAAATTTTGGGGTAATTGTAGTCATAACTCAAGGATTACCTATATTGGAATTCGAGCAACATTATTCCCCAAGCATGTCCAATTGCATGTTTATAAAAGTATCCAACAGACATTTAAATTACCATGTTCAAGCTGTTCTTCTTCTTGTTGTATGTGAAATTCTTTCAGCCTTTCATCTTCTGATAAGGTTTGGCTATGTAAGGAACAAGAATCTTCATCAGACTGACTGTTTCTTCTACTAATAACACGATAAATTCCAGAATCTAATATGTTGAAACTCTCCTGTTAAAAAACCACAGTATAAACTATGTATTGCCTCTTACAAAGCAGCACCTGGAATGAAATGTATATTAAAATGTTTATTTGATGATAAATCAAAGGTTTTTTTTAAAAAAAAGTCTAGATTTTAACAGAAAAAATTACATTTTTAACTTTCTAAGTAAATGAAATGTATAGATGAGGCTTGTGTGTGGCATTATTCATTTCTGCAGTCCAAGTGTACAGTACTATCCCAAACACATATAGCACATTGCAAGTAAACATAACAAGTGCTATTATGCTATTATGGCAAAGATTATTTGCAAAAGGAAAAAACTGTTGATTTCCCAGATAATTTTTATTATAGGCAAAATACATATTGAATTACTTTTTTTCCAAATTATATTATGTTCTATTTTTCTATAAAATCAAGAGGACTCTTGGGATAAAACATACAAGCCAGAGTTTCAGTTTTAAAAGATTGTAATACATAGTATATTTGACAACTTCCTAAAATATCTAATGTAGCACATATAATGAAAAAATTGTATAGGAACATACTTACATGTGAAGAAATACTGCTTCTTCTGCTGCTACATGCAGAATCTAAAGGCTCAAGCTTTGAGATCAGCTCTTCAAGTTGAGTAATGAGATCAGTTTCTGTTGAAAGATCCAACTGTGACTTCAGATGTTCCAGCTTATCTACAGGAAGAAGCTTTCTTACCTAACAATGCACAAAATGAATGTCTGAGGAAAAAAAACCTCAAGGCTTTAAGCATTTTTAAATTTGTTTGGGGAGAATATATTACAGATTCATTAATTATAAATTATTTCAATTATAAAGATTATTCTTTATACATTATTAATAAATTATTAGCTATGATTTAATCACTTAATATTATCTATTATTAAATTATAGATTAATGTTTCCAATTTATATTCCAAGAGCCAGTTTAGTCTATTGCTTAAGGCAGGACTAGAACTCAATAATCTCCTGGAAGATAGAGAAACCTGTATTCTTCCCACCAAAGTGGTACCCATTTATCTACTTGCACTTACATACTTTCAAACTGCCATTGACAGTAGCTGGGGCAAGTAACAAGAACTCACCCTGTCACTTAGTGTTCAGGTCTTAAATCTGGACTGTCAGCTTTCCAGCTGACAGGCTCTATCTTTAACCGCTGAGCCACCATGCCAGCAGTTAAACCTTAAGATGAGTTAATTAAAAAAAAAACTAGCAATAGATTTATATTGTAAAAAAGAGTATCGGAATTGTTTTAAATAAAATGAATATGTTAAACATTGAATAAAAACAACATTAAATGAAAACACTGATTACCCGACATAAAACAATCGAATTCTGGAAAAGACAGCACATTTTGGCTGCAAGAGTCCAAAAGCTTCTCCTAAGCAATCGTTCCACACATTTTTCAACTGTCAGAAGGGAGAGATGAGAGACTTTTCCGTTGGTATATAAGCAGAAGAGTTCATTTTTATATACTGCGACATCATAGATGTCTAGAAAGGAAAATATTACAAAAACTTTAGTCAAAATTTTAGTTCAAAGCCAGCTTCAAATACTGCACATATGTGAAGCGGTATATAAGTCTAAATAATAAATAAAATAATAATAAATATAGTTAAGAATAAATGTGCTCTTCTCTTAAAAAATGTTCTGTTTACAGGCACATGAAGGACAAGATGCCTCAGAAACAGCCAATTTTCTACTGCCTTGCTGGAATGTCTCTAGACTATCCCAGTTATGCAACACAGAATTTGGGCTTTTTTCTTTCCTTACAGAGAGGACCTCCTTTATATAATTAAATAATTAATTGTAATTCAAGGCGCTAAATAAAAGAGAAAGCAAAAGGAGATTTGGTAAATCTCCAATTTAAGGAAATAAATAAAAGAGAAAGCAAAAGGAGGGGGAAGATAACCAGCAATAAGACAATCACTATTAGTCTGCTCAAATAAGAACTGCAAATCACTAAGCCCTGGGCCTGTGCAATATATGTCTCAACACATTTGTTAGGATGCAAGTTTACCATACATTATATAGGTATAGTAGTCCTCCCTTAGCAATATCAATTAAGATCGGCAATGTAGTCATTAAATGAAGCAGTCACTAAGTGAAAAATCATGTGACTGCGTTATGATTTTACTTCAGCTTTCTTTTGGTTGGCATCATCAGAAGGATATGAATCCAAACAGCAGGGTGGGCCCAAATGGTGGAGAAGATTCCTAGAACTTGATTCATGAAGAAACTGAGTAAAAGGACAAAACTCTCCCCCCGCCCTACCCTACAGAATGCTCACTCGGTACTGGGATAATTAGCAAGAAAAGAATTGATGTTTGTATTTACATTCATTGGAGTGAAAGGGATTAAAGAGAGTAAGCGGGCACACAGTGGAGAACACAAATCACAAACAGAAAGGAATGTGCTAGCAAGCTTGTTGCCTAGTAGCTCAATGCAGCTGTTTAGGAGGCAAACAAAAAGGTGTGGAACTTATTAGGGTCTTGTCAATTTCAGAAAGCAGCTGGTTCTAACCAATGAAGATGCGTTGAGGTTAGCAGATTTTAGGAACTCCTGTGCACAAGTGGAAAGCAGTTGAGGAAGGTAAGACTGTTTAGGCAATCTGAGGGAAGGAGGAAAAAAAGGATCAGGCACAAGACAATGCCTAGTTTCTGACTGTAATGGCAAACGCATGACTGAGAGAGATGCTGCAAAGGTCACAAAGTTGCTTTCCCCTAGCTCTCATAACAGCAAACAGAGTGGCATTAAACTGTGATTTATCATACAATAAACGCTTAAAGCTTTTATAGGAGGATCTTTGGACACACTAAAACTTCATTTGTATTGTTTCAAGTGTGCATAAAAGCAATTTTCAAAGAGGTTCACTCTAGACTTACCTTTCACTTCACTCCAGAGAAGAACCTGGACATTCTGAGGAATGAAAATATAAATGCCTCTTTCTGTCCATGTCATTATACAGTGCTCACTGTAAGGAAACAGAATGCTTGTAAAGAAAATGTACGAGGTCAAAATGACAGAATAGTAATGTTGGAGGTCTTCTAGTCCAACCCCAACCCCCAGCTAAGGCAGGAAACCTATACCATTTCAGACAAATTGCTGTCCAATCTCTTCTTTTAAAAAAAACCTAGTGTTGGGAGCACCTACAACTTCTGGAGGCAAGTCATTTCACTGGTTATTGTTCTGTCAGGAAATTCCTCCTTAGTTCTAGATTGGTTGTCTCCTTGACTAGCTTTCATCCATCACTTCTTCTCCTGCTTTCAGCTGCTTTGGACAATAGGTTGATCCCTTCCTCTTTGTGACAGTTCCTTAGATATTGGCAGACTGCAATCATGTCTCCCTAGACCTTCTTTTCACTAGACTCGACATACCCAATTCCTGCAACCGTTCTTTGTATGCTTTAGCCTCCAATCCCCTAATCATTTTTGTTGTTCTTCTCTGTACTTTCCAGAGTCTCAACATCTTTTTTATATTGTGGCCAGCAAAACTAGATGTTTTGTATTTGTTTTTTACCAATAGCATTCTTAATGTTTGATTATTCAAAATAGGAATGTCACCACTCCATGATGAGAAGCATTTACTTCCTTAGAAACAAGTGGAGGAAAAAAAGTCTCTTTGCTCTCAAACAGAGCAGCGTTGGCTTATCTAAAAGCCTAAGATTTGTTCTCATCTGCCTTTTAATCTGTAGGTGCCTCCCCAACTCAAATAATTGTTGGAGGCAGTCCAGAGTCACTTTCTCATGAGTTTGGAGGCTCTATAAATTAGAAAATTAAATAAAATAAATACTTGTTTCCACATAAACAATCATAGATGATAAAAATGTAATGTGAGAAGCCATTGTTCAAGATTGCAGCAGAGAACAGCACACTGCACTTATCATACTTATCATACAAGACGGGATTAACCAATCTAATAAACTATGATTTAATAGCTTGCATGTTTGCAACCCCAGCCAAATTTTCTTTATTCAAAAAGCACTGCAGGCAAACCGTGGGTTAATTAAATATGTGAAGTAACACTATCTCTTAACATCATAGTGTTGTTTTGAGGTTAATACAGAACAAAAAGTAAATCTGTTCTAATCTGAACATATCTAGAGATAAACAACATATAAATACAATTCTTAAATACGCAAAAGAGATAAATTAAATATAAATTTAAGAACTCTCCATTTATAAAAATAGAAATGTTGCTTCACGTTTACCTTAAATAAAGCAGCCTGGGGAATGCCAATGATTGAGGAGAGCATGCAGAAACATTATACTCTGGATCCTCCCTTTAAAAAAACAAATTTATGTATATATTAGCATTTAGTTCTACTAACTGCATCAGTTTTAATTTGTTAAATCACAATGAACTAAAGATTTAGTACTGCTTATAGCTTTGAGCAACTTTATTTTAAATTCTTTTTCTTGAACCTACTCATTTACTTTCTTTACTCCAAGCTTTACCATTTTAGAATGTTCCCCAAAAGCTAAATATATTTTTCTAATTTAAAACATTTATCTATAACAATAGAAAGAATATTATGTACAAATGTTACCCCAGAAAAGTATTACCTGTGACACTTTGTAGACATTTTCAGACAAATATCAGAAAGCTTAGCACCACATCAACCCAATATAAATCTATTTCTTGCAATGTTTCTACAATATCCTGGATATTGTCAGGATTTTCTATATAATCATTTGTATAGTCTGAAAGGGTATTTGTTATGGATCTCTTCCTAAGTGAATCAGCAGAGAAATTTTAGAAGCAAGGCACCTTTACATAATCTTTATGATCCTGTATATATGTCAGTGGAACGGTTATATCAAAGTCACAGATAGAATTTGCACTGATAACTTTCAGCTTCTCACTTTAGCTTACTTACTGGAATGGTGATGAAATCTTTCCCAAGAATTAACCAAGCCTGGCACACACCCCACTAGATTTCAAGCCTACATATCCCATGGTTGCGTTAGAACCAATACCTGATAGTAATAACAGGGAGTGGTGGTGACGACAACAATTGTTTGAACTGATGTGTACTCAGCACTTCCCCTTCAAAGTTCACCTCCCATATCCGTGAACCAGGCCGTGCACAATATATCAATGACTGTTGATTTGCACCACTCTTTCCAACAGGAAAAAAGCAAGCTCCATATTCACCATCTCTTTCCTTATTTCCAATCTTCCAAAACTTTTCCCTATTTAACCAAAAACATTAAGAATTTAGAAAAAAAAACTTTTACTGAACACTATTAAAAAAACCCTAAGACTTAAAAGCATTCACATCTTCATATTTTAAGACAGGTTTATACAGTAAGCAATGTTATGTTCTAACTTATAAAATGCCAGGAATTAAACCTAACAGCGGAAGAATTGAAGTCCTTTAGTTTAACAAGGTTTTGCTGTCTCCGTCCCTAACCTTCATTTTTCAATAGTATCAAACGCCACTCCTGAAAATTGAAAAACTTCCAGGAACAATATCAGAACCTCTCTATGCTATCTTGGTTTGACTTCTAGGAAATGTAAAGGATGAAGCAGTCAGAGCTTACATGTGCTTTCGAGTCTTCGATTTTATTATATTTACCCTCTTTGGGAGCATAACTGCTAAAGCAAATTGCTTATGAAACTTTATCTTGGATGCTCAGAGTGACAACAGAGTAAAAGAAACAGAAAGCCTTGGAAATCTGAAACCCTTGGAAATAAAGTTAGTAAGCATGCTAAGTTATAAAATGCATGGGTTTTAACATTCTGAAGATTATAACTGAACATGAAGAAATCAGAAGGTTTGTGAAATTTGCTATGTAAACTAGGCAGTATATTTGGGAATATTATAAAGTCAATTTCAACTATGCTTTTAAAGTAAAACAGGTAATCTTCAACTTACAACCACAAATGAGTCCAAAATTTCTTTCTAAGCAAGACAATGGGCTTTGTCCCATTTTGCAACCTTTCTCACCATAGTTAAATGAATCGCTGCTTTGCTTGTAAGAAAGATACAAGATTATCACAGAACCCCCAGGACACTGCAACTGTACATGCCAGTTGTCAAGCGTCTGAATTTTGATCAGGTGACCATAAAGATGCGGCAACATGTGAAAAATAGTTGTAAGCCACTTTTCACAATGCCACTACAACTTCGAGTGGTCACTAAACAAATAATTGTAAGTTGAGTACTACCTGTAGCTCCCGCTCTGTAGAGTTCTGCAAGCACTGACTGAAAGATGGTTGCAAACTAATCTGATAAAAAGCTCTAGTATTAAAATAATGACCTTGCAAGAGATGACAGAATATATGCCCTTATTTCCAAGGGCAAGGTGTTATTTTCAAAGGCGCCTTGCAGATTACCTGCATAACATCAAATTTATACACCGACAGTAATTAATAACATTTTAACTACCTCTCCGTGTCACATAAATAAGAGCGTGTAAGAGAAGAGATAAGCAATCTGCCATCCAGATAATCAAGCTGAACCACACGAGAATCAACCGTGGTTATAATATGAATGGGAAACATCACAAATGCAGTAGCGGCCTATAGAAAAAAATGAAAACGCACTCATATTTTTCATGCCCAATTAATCCATTCACAGAGAACAGGAGTTTCAAAATTCAATTCCTTGGGTAAATTGCTCAAGAAAACAAAAGCAAAAGAAAGCTTACATATAATTAATCTTTTTAAGGCACATTTCATGTTACACAAATGTCTGGAACTGCACATCATTAATACCTAAGGATCAGTGAAAGCATTTTTCTAAATATTAATATGGACTGGAGGAAAAAAAGAGCATGCAGTGAAGGGTTGTTTCTTCTTTGAACTGAAATCGTCTTACATAATTCAGAATACAAATGGATTCCCCACAAGGGGATGTCACAATAACCCTAGATGTATTCTTATATGGGTTTTAAATTTGGGTAAAATAGTTTGGACTAAAAAAATCTACCAGAAACCAGAATTTTCCATTATATTGCAACTCACAATCTGACCTGCTATGCTCATCATGGATGAAACCTATTTCACCCTGGCAGTTATCATCAGAGCTAAACATCTCCCTGGGTTTAAAACTGAGAAGAAAAAAGGGGAAATCTTCAAATTTTGGAAGATTTCCTTCAAAAATTAACCCATTAACCGCCCAAAGTTGCAGCTAGTGCTTTCTTTAAAGGCACTGGTACACTGGAAATCAGAAATCCTGGTTGTTAAGACTTGCCAATATTTGTTGGCTTAGCTCTTATGTTCAAAATTCAGTAAGAAAACATACCTTTCCTTGTTTGGAGGAATTGATCTTGATCACAGACACTTTCCCCACATGATCACCAGCAAAAACACGGAGTGCATTAGTATCCCAACAAAGAGCTGTTACTTTTCTGCCTTTGTGCTCAGAAGAGACATAAATCCTCTCTGGCTTCCCACGACGCTCTTGATTCAATTCCCACACAACAACAAGGCCTTGGCTGTAAAAATTCAGTTTATTATTTCTAAGCCACCCTTCATTCATTACATTACAGAAAGATGAATATCAAATGTCATTAGAAGTTAAAAGATACAGCTGAGGCCAAATTGTTAATTGTAAAATGAAGTCATTTCAAATCCTTGCACTGCCAGCTGAAGATTAGCCCTTACAAAATAAGTGGCATGCCCCTTCTCTTAACAATCCTCCTTCAATGGATCCCACTATACAAACAGAATGTTATTTGCAGATAGAATACCCTGAGAACAATATAATATACTTAATAAAATTAAAAAGGTACTTGTGAACATTATACATGAAAAGAGGCCAGTGTGAACATGCTGAATTTCCAGGCTCATGTCTAAGTGGCACTTCTCACTTGTATTGAAGAAATCTTGTTCAGACAAACCATGGTTTGACATATGGATTTAGGTGTTTCGTCCTCCTCTTTTCCTTTATCTGTATGAAAGGTGAGGAGAACATAATCTTCCACTTATGACATTTTGTAAGTCAGAACTGACCACAGCATCCAATGTTTCTGGATACCAAGACAAACGGATAGTGTACATATGTATTCCTCATCCCATGAACGCAAATGAGCGGTAGGATAGCGGAGCGTCTGAAGTTCTAAATATACTACTAACTGAAATGGCTATTAGTTAAATGGATGAGCAGCCCAGGGAAAAAAATCTCTCATTTTAACATTTATTTCACTTTCATTTTTCTCAACACATATCTGAACATCTTTCCAGCATCACTGAAGTAAATCTTCCCTTGCCAGAATGTCGTGATGGACAGTACATAAAGCATTTAGTTAACATGTCCTTACCTGGTAGCTACAGCAACATAATCCTCATCATGTAAACAAAAGGCAACACAAGAAATGGCACCTTCCTACAAAGAGATAAAATGATCAGACTTATCATAGGTAGCATATTGTTTCCACAATGTCTGACTCCCATATCACATACGTTTTTAAAATTATCCACTCCAATCATAACAGCTGATATTACTTATTTATAATCTTAAGGTCTAAGATTTCAAATGGATTTTTTTCAACCTCTTAACCCTCAAAAAATTCAGACATGAGTTTTGTAAATGGAATATCCATGAACCAATAATTCTCCCAATTGGACATTTTTTTGCTGGAAACTAGCAAAAACAGCACAAATAGTAGTCACATGACTGTGGTACACTGCAACCAAATATGCAGTATTTTAAATGTGAAATGTGATCCTGTGACCATGTGTGTGTGTGTAATAGCTATAACTTCGAGAACAGATCATGGGTAATGGGGGTGTGGATTTCATCATAATTGTAACAATAATTAAGCAACAAGTCATTAAGCAGCAACTGTATTAGGTCTGTAAAAATAATTTCCCCTCATTGTTGTTTTTCTGAATCATGCTTCCCAGTTCCTGCCCATTACAATCCATTCTTGCACTAAGGTTGCTGCAACTTTAATTCAGTCTTACCTTATGAGTGAGGAAAAGCCTCTGTTTCCAACAATCTTTTTGGATGAGATTTAGGCCTCCACCCGAGCTGCCTAGTGCTAACCATTTTCGAGAAACTCCTATACATGTACACTTAAGGGGGAAAAAAGGAAAAGTTGCTATTAAAAGGTCTCACTTTGTTTCTGATTCATGTAATTAATCATATTTTCACTTCCAAGAAACCGGCAGGGAAGATCTTTACTTAGTGTTTGCTTCTACCATGTTAATCTTTAATTCTAGAACCAAAACATCTTTCCAGGAGCTGTTTAGTATAAAACATTACCCATAGACTAGTGGCTCCTTGAGGCTTTTTGTGCGACTCCCATTCCCCTTCATGCAGCTGACATTATTTTTTGATAACTTAAGATTTAAAAACAATGTACCGTATTTTTCAGCCTATAGGACGCTCCGAATCATAGGACGTGGGGCATTCCCGGCGTCCTGCGGAGCGATTCCCCCCCCCGCGCGGAGC
>JANHFO010003315.1:44466-54850 GCA_032468095.1 Pareas carinatus
TGTTCGCATAATTTTTGCCATTCATCTAATTCTATTGTGTGGCCAAAATTTCTTGCCCAATTTATAATTGTTTCTTTTACCTGTTCTTCCTTCATTTAAAAATTCAACAGTATATTGCACACTTTTTTATTATTTTCTCATCTGAGGTTAACAATGATTTATCAAATTTTGTATATTCTCTATGGAACCCATATTGTTTGGCATCTTTGTCATATCTCATTTTTATTTGTAAGTATGTCAACTATTTGAGGTCCATACCTTGCTGTTTCATTTCTTCTTTTGATTTCTACTTTCCTTCACTTTTTAAGGTGTCCTTTTATGTCCAGATTTTTTCTAGATTTGCTAAATTTGGATAGATAAGTGCCTCTATTGTTGATACTCAAATTGGTATTTTCAAATACATTTTTTGCTTTATTTTTTCCAAATTGTCAATAATGCATTCCTCAAAAAGTGGCTCTGAAAATATCTACCGGTGTGTACTTTATTTTTCTCATACCACAGGAATGCGTGCCAACCCAGAGAGAATATTGCACCAAACCACAATCTAATTATACTCACTCTGTGCCCAATTCACCTCACAGGATTGTTATTGTAGGCGTAAGCAGTATTAGATATGTTTGCTGCCTTGAATTGCTTATTTTAAAAGGTGGGATATAAATAAATTAAAAGCAAATAAATAAACAAACAAACAGATAAACGCTAACTAATTAACTAACTTTGTTAATTGCCCAGTGCACACAAAGGCTAAAAGTTGGCTGGCTGAAAGATAAGGGTGTTGAACAAACATAGCAAATACAGTAATGTTTCAGCCCAATCAGCTGAGCTATCTTAATAAACCAACGTTAAGAGCTCACATATGAGGCTGCACAAATTTTCAGGACCGCTGGATGGCAGCAATAATATATCTTGCCATCTAGTAGTTGGGTCACTCAGGAAAGGCAGTTGCTTGATTTTCTCATCCTGATGCAAAAAGGGAGATCCGTGCCCCCCCCCCTCCTGAAACGCATACAAAAGGGAGCACAGGAAAGGAAACACATTCTTCATGTCTCTTCACTGGCATTAATTGGCCATCTGCTGACCACTATCTCCTCACTCCTAGTACTTCTTTCCATTAGTCATGCCCAATTCCAGCAACTGCTCTTTATAGATTTTAGCCTCCAATCATCGTGCTGATGTTTTCTCCATTCTTTGCAGCATCTCAACATCTTTTTTTAAATATAATAATGGTGATCAAAATTGCATCTATTGGAAAGATACATAGCGATGCACAGGACATTCATACATATAATTTGATCTCAGAAGTACATGTAAGAAAACCATTGTTATACCTCTGGGGAAACCAGCCTAAATTCTTTGACAATTCTTTCTTCATCATCAACTTAAGAGGAGCGATGGGAAAATGCAGAATAATTATTCTACGTGGTGGTAAATGGTCAGTGGCGCGAGCTGTCCTTTCTTCGAAATAGCCGACACCGCAGACTTCCCTTCCTTTGGCCGCCCTAAAAGACTTTCCAGGTTCCTCAGGGATTGGGCAATACAGTACAGTACAGATAGTCCTCAACTTACGACAGCAATTGACTCCAAAATCTACGTTGCCAAGTGAGAAATTTGTTTTAAAATGTTTTGCCCCATTTTACGACCTTTCCTGCCACTGCTGTGAAGTGAATCACTACAGTTCTTACATTAGTAACAACATTGTTAAGTGAATCTGGTTTTCCCCTCAACTTTGCTTATCAGGTCGTAAATGGGGAAACCGCATGACACACACTCACTGCACCCCCCCCTAAAAAATTTGAACATCTGAATGTAAATCAGGTGGCCACAGGGATGCTGCAACGGTCATAAGTGAGCAAAATGGTCGTAGGTCACTTCCCCCCCCCACTGTTGTAGCGTGGAACAGTCACTAAATGAACTGTTGTAAGTCGAGGGCTACTACCTGTATAACGGAGGGACTTTGTAGCTGGGGGAAGGAGGCCCCCATCAGTAACAACTTCGAAGCAGGGGGGCGGGGAAGGGGCACCCGCGCGGGTCGGGACACTCCAGACCAGACGTGCATCTTGGCACGTCTCCCGGCGCCCGCCCTTCCGAGGTCACGTGCGGAATCCGGCTTAAAAGAACCGCCGCCTCCTGGCCGGCCTGGCTGTACTGGAGCGAGGCAATTGGCGGAGTTGCGAGGGCTTAGACGACCAGGTAAGGGGAGCCGGCTGGAGGGCTGGAGAAGAGGGTCGAGGGCTTTTCTATGCGTAAAACATGTCATTTTTTTCTGGAACCCGCCGCTTGTTAGAGGGATGCGGAGTCCCGTGGAGTGGAGGGAGGGGGGATGCGTGCCCACGCATTAAAACAACAACAACCACCTCTCGCGCGTACGAATCCAAAAGCGTGGACACGGGTCTTCTGGACGGGGTTTGGAGGGTCTGCCGCTTTCGTTCCTGATCTGCGGAATTTCGCAGCCAAAGCTTAGAGAGGGCTACTGAATGGCTCCCCTCCCGCTTGCGAAGGCGCGTGGAGAGCCCCGGGGCTCTTCGGGGGAAGCGGGGCGCCTCGAGATGTAGGAGCTGTACGAGCGGCGAGGGGGGGAGGGTGGCCATCACTGGAGCGGGCCGGTGGGGGCCCGGCGAGAGGAGCAACGGGGTCCCCAGAGCCAGCTAAGCCCAGCGGCGTGGACCCACTTTTGCAGCGTCATGGAAAGGCGCGCGGGGTCTGAAGCCTCCGCTTGGAGGAGCCCCCACCCCCCTCTCCCACTCGCGCCTTTTTAAATCGGCCGAAGAGCCGGCTTTCCTTTCCGAGGCTGCGTTTGTCGACTCGAAGCCCTCGCCTGGGCCGCTTCGGCTCGGCCCCTCCCTCGCAGCGGAGCTTTAAATGGGCTCCAGGCTTGGCGAGCGGTCTAGTCAGGGTGGCCGGCTCCTGCCTCGCCGCCGCCCCTTGAGTCGGGTTCCTAATTCACAATTAGCCAGCCTGGGGGTCTCGGTCCCCGAGGCGCGTGGTCGCATCCATGGAGGCCCCTTGTCTCCCGGACAGCGGTCGTTCCCCTCCTCTTTTGTCATCGGGAAATGCTTGAGGAGAGACCGAGAGCCGAGGGGGTTGAATTCGTTGCTTTTAGCCAGGGCCATTTCCCAGCCAGCTGCATCAATTTTACCACCTGTCCCGGATTGACCGAGATTGAGAACGTAAAAGTCGGGAAAGTAACCCGGGGGGAAATAGATTTTTGGGGGGGGGGGTGCTCCGCATAGGAATCGACCCTTGGGTTTCTTTCATCCCTCTAGCTTAGGGGTTCCCAATGTGCGTGTGTGCGCTGCGCTTGCACCCCATGGGGATGTGAGACAATATTCCAAGCAGTACAAAAATTTGGCTTTAGAAATTGAGTGTGCATTCGCTGTCATCATCTTCAAACCAGGTATTACTTTTATAAGAGATGCAAGAATATATCAGAAGCATTCTAGGGGTGGGGGGGCAATAAAAAAAAGCTTGGGAACCTCTGCTCTAGCTGGATAATGCACATTTTCACCCCCTGCACTCCTTCCCTGGAGCGATGCCTGCAGGAGGCGGTGCAATCAATTTATATGATCCCACAGGAATGCTGAGCAGGAAGGGAGCGGGTCTTAAGGCTGCAGGTGTCATAAACCTCAACATTTCTCCTCAGCTCCTGATACTTACCCAGCTTGCCTTGTCCTTTCAGCAGGAAGCTTAGTGGAGCCTAGAGAGCCTCTGCTTTTTCTGATATTACTATTGCAACTGCCCCATCACATACAGAGAGAAACAGACTTTTCCAGGGTCACTTGCAGAAAAAGTAGAACTTCCAAAGAGTGATCAAAATGGTGCAAACACAAAGATGTAAGAAGGCCGCATTTGTTTGATCAGTATCCAGAGCCATTGGAGTTCATGTGTCTAAGTGAAATTGTGTATCGGATTGTACCCTGAACCAGGCTGTCTTTATAGCTGCAGACTGTCTGGACTTTAACATTAAACAATCAATTTCATACTGCTGGTTCTGTGATCTTTGTATTCATGCTGCAGTTTGCCCGAGGCAAACCACACATTGTTTTCACTGCTCTTGTTTATATAGATCTCATCTCCATGAGTTTTCTAGTCGCCCTCTAGATTTTGTGCCTGAATGTGCACTGAGCAAGTGGAAAAGACACCGTGGGATGATGCCTCTCCTGATACTCACTATTCTTGCCAGATCCTAGGATTAGAGTAAAATGTTGACTATGCACATTATTGTGCCATCAAAGGCATGCCTCAAGGGACTATGGGACAAATTCTCATAATCTAACAGGGACCTCATGTTGAAGATTGGTCAGCTACCATGGTCAGCGAGGACAATGTTTATTGATTCTCATTCATATCCCCTTTGTTTTGTTGCATTCACATTCCTTGTGAAAAGAAAATCTGCTAAAAACCAAATTGAAAATTAACTCTGACACACGTCCGTAATTAAATTGGTATGTGTGCACGTAGGAAGATAAAATACCTCAAATAATGCTAGATATGAACTCTTGACAGCAAATGCAATAATACCATACAGCAAATGACAAATATAAGGCAATGAGCTTCTTGTTATTTTTTCTTCCAGTGTTGCAAGATGTCTCTCAAAGAAAAACTGATTGAAAATATCTATAAAGAAGAAGAACATGCCCACAATAAAATCACTGTGGTTGGGGTTGGTGCAGTTGGCATGGCTTGTGCCATTAGTATTTTGATGAAGGTAAGTGCTGTGTCCTTTGCAGTGTGTTCTTGGCAATGTTTTGTGTCTTTGCACTTTGTTTGGAATAGATCGCTGTTGTGGATCCAAAGGATAGATTGAGAGTGCTACAGATATAATCACTATCACTATCAAACCGGAGTGTCTGCTTCTGATCTGCCTCTGTTCCTTCCTTCAATTTTTGTCCTTTGCTCTCAAGGGTGCTGTGACCTATTTGAGGTCACATGTTTTTGAAGTAAATTGCATTACTGTGTAGTTTCTGTATATTTGTGTCTTACATACTGGTAGTCCTCAACTTACAATAGTTCCTTTAGTGACTGTTCAAAGTTACAACGGCACTGAAAAATGTGACTTATGACCATTTTTCGTAGTTATAACTGTTGCAGCATCCCGATGGTTATGGGGATCAAAATTCAGATGCTTGGCCCCTGGTTCATATTTGCGACCTTTGCTGTGTCCCAAGGTCACGTGATCCCTTTTGGTCATCTTCTGACAAGCAAAATCAATGGGGAAGCCAGATTCACTTAAGAACCCAGGTTACTGGTTGATCAACCGCAGTGATCCATTTAACAACTATGGCATGAAAAGTCGTAAAATGGGGCAAAACTCACTTAACAAATATCTCACTTAACAACAGAAGTTTTGGGCTACATTGTGGTCCTAAGTCGTGGACTACCTGTAGTACTAAATGTTGCATTATTTATTTTTGAAATGTCAAGAAGCCAGACCTGTTGCTCCAATCTGCGTATAAAAAGCTTTTCATTCTGTTGAAAGTATTAATCCTAGGTTCCTGGAACTAATTCTATTGGTAGGCTCTGAATTTAACCAACAATACTTGCATACCATCTAGTGGGACCCAAGAAGTGGACCCGGCTGTGTTGCAACATCTGCCCTCTGGAACATCATCATCTCTGGAGATTTCTTCACTTGCCTTCAAATAAGCCCTAAAACATTATTCTTCTCCCAGGCTTTGATTTAGGTGTCTGTAGGTTGAGGGTAATGTGGGAGATTATTGTTTTTTATTGTTCTCTCAGGGTAGTTTCCAACTTGTTTTTCTTGTACATAATTTTGCAAAGTTGGCCTTTGGGCAGCCTAGAAACTGGACGAATAAATAAGTCTGATTTGTCATACCAAATATAAGCCATATATGAGAGATCATCAGAGGTTCAGAAAATCTGATTTTGCCCCGAAAAGAATAGATTACATTTGATATTACATTTTGCAACCTAGGTAAGAGCTGGAGAGAGTCTAATGCTCCAATATTCAGGTCAGTAAAAGCTTGTGGGATGCCATTCTCTCTGTTTTTTAATGTTTGATCCTTTTTTTAGGAATTGACTGATGAACTTGCTCTTGTTGATGTTGTGGAGGACAAGCTGAAGGGGGAGATGCTGGATCTTCAGCATGGCAGTCTCTTTCTCCGAACACCAAAGATTGTCTCTGGCAAAGGTTAATGTTTTGTCTTATATAAGCCCTCTTTTGTTTTAGGAAAGTGACAATATCTGGTATTTCACAGAAGTGAGTGCCCTTTGGTCATAAGAACCAAATGCAATTCTTTCTTTGCTAAGGCAGCTCTGAAGTTGATGCTTCTTAATTTTGCTTCTCTTATGGGTGATGAGCTGCAGATAGTGGATTTAATCAGCCACAGAGCATTACTAAATTTGAATTCATCTCACTTGGTTTTCCAGAATGATTAGAAACAGATATGCTCTGCATTATTACTGTGTCCAGATGGCAAAAGTTTCAACTTTACTTTTCCCCCCTGCTCTTCTTTTGGGTGTCCTGCCAGTCACAATCTTCAATAACCAAATTAAATTTGCTTTTACATTGTTTCATTAAATTGTGTTGTAGTCAGACTGCCATGCTTAGAAAAAGGAATAAATGGATTGTAGCTAAATTAGAATAATGTACCATTTTTTTCCCAATCATTACCAAAGATAAGCGATTTTTTTGGAATATATGCAGCAGGTAACTGAAAACAGAAGTAACAGAATCGGACGTCTTTCCTTCATTATTCCAGGTTTAAAATGGAAAGGTCTTAATACTATTTCTACATTATAATAGCCCTCCAGGCTGATTCTTAAATTCTTTTAGCCATCATGCATTCCTTCTTGGAGTGTACAAAGTCCTATGCAGGCCGACTGGCACCATGTCGATTGTATGCATTGGTGTCTGCATATGGCTTTTTGCTATTAACTGATTCCTGTTAAAGCTACAGAGAGTCCTTGACTTACAATCATTTGTTTAGTGATTGAAATTACAACGGCACTGAAAAAAGTGACATGACTGTTTTTCACAAGACCACTGCAGCACCCCCATAGTCACATGATCAGAATTTGGAAGCTTGGCAACTGGTTCATGTTTATGGCGGTTGCTGTGTCCCAAGGTCATGGGATCCCCTTTTTGCAACCTTCTGACGAGCAAAGTCAATGGGGAAGCCAGATTCATTTTACAACCGTGTTACTAACTTAACAGTTGTGATGATTCACTTAACAACTGTGGCAAGAAAGGTTGTATAATGGGACAAAACGCACTTAACAAGTGTTTCGCTTAACAACAGAAATTTTGGCTCGGTTATGATTGTGAGTACTACCTATATTCAGAAAAGTGAGATATTGTTGGACTGGTTTATGTATGAAGAGCAGCTGTATGACTTCACCTGATAAAAATTACATTAGTTGGGTGATCCAGATTTCAGTTTGTTCCTTGACTAGTCTTAGATGTGAGAAATTTGAAGAAAAACAGAGAAATGTATGAATTAACCCTTGTTTCTAGATCAAGTAAGACTATTAAACAGTGTAGAACATAATCTGAAATCAAGAAAGGTTAAAAACTTGGTGCGTGTCCAGAGAAGATATCAAGCTAAGTTTGGAAGTAAGACATTTTGGCCCCGGAATGGTCTTTGATCCATAAACAAAAGGTGCTGTCACTAAGTGTATGGGTTTGTGGCATAGATAATAAAACAGAAACAGAGATTCACAAATCAGAATTTGCTTCTAAAGGACACTACTGGATAGAGCAGTATGCTATTTCAAATTGCTGTTTCAGAGATGTTTTCTTTGTGCTTCATTTGATCACAGCCTTGCCTGTGTTAGCAATGTAGGTCATAACATTTCATGGCAAGCTATGTCCCTCATCCTTGTCAATATCATTTTTATCAAACCCAAAACTAATTATAGCTCTGCCTCTGAGGCTACAGAAGAGACCTTGGCTTTTCATTGACTCTGAAAAGAGCTAGTAAAACAAATTAATAGGAAATGAAGCTCTGTTTTACTGTTGTTTCCTCAAATACTTTTTTGCATGGAAACTTGAAAATTCTAGCAATCATGAGAATTTGGGGGTGTTTGAAGACAAACTTATATTTCCTCTTGGATATATTTAGGAACATGTAATCGTCCGCAATCAATTTCATGAGTATTGAACTGTAAAGTCCCAAAATTTACAGACCTCAGGATGGGGAAGGTTGATGTAACTACTTAGCTGCAACCTGTAAGTTTAAATGAATAAATGTCACAGAAGGGCATACATTTCTTTGTCATAGTTTTGCATCTGCCATACTATAGACAAATTCTTCTGTGACACGAAAAGTTTCAGGCAGTCAATTCATCCATCATCCAGGTAGATGCGTAAATGTGTGTTGAACATACAATCTCTTGTTTGGCAGACTATGCTGTGACTGCACACTCTAAATTGGTCATCATCACTGCTGGAGCTCGTCAACAAGAAGGCGAATCTCGTCTTAACCTGGTTCAGCGCAATGTGAATATCTTCAAATTCATCATTCCTAATATTGTCAAGTACAGCCCTCACTGCAAGCTGCTGGTTGTTTCCAATCCAGGTTGGCCATCTCCTTTTCTGAATGTTTATAATCTATTATTTATTGTCTGGGATTTTTAATGGGAGAGGGGCGTATGTTTCTTTAATGGAAATTTAAAGAAATTTTGAGTTTTCTCTTGCAGAAACTTATGAATACTAGAGCCACTTTTGTACGTATTTGCAAACCAGGCCAGTATAAATTTAGCAATACTTTTCTTCATAATGAGACTGGAAGTCAATCTTTGGGAGTGTTATGTTCTGTTTCAAAGGAGAGCGAATTTCTTCTTCCTTATTTTATTCTATTCCCTGTTCTAGGGAAATGGTGATATGGGGATGTTAACCAAATAGGAACCAGGGTAATTTGTTAACAATTTAATGAGGATCCCGGGAAATTGTTTCAATATGAAGTGTTGCTTTTCTAGCCTTCCTTTTTTTCAGATTTTTTTAAAAGAAACCTCTCTGCATTCATTGAGCATTCTAGATCTTAATTCTACATTTGGATTATCACTTCTACTCAAAGGTTTTCCTCCCTAAATTTGTCTTGGTACTAATGCAACTATTAGCTTTGCCTTCCACCACTGGTCTTTCTCCTTATGTGTGAAAATGGCTCCATTTTAGCCATATAAGAACCCATATCTTATGTTAAGCTATTATATAGTTTATTTAGTTTTGGATTAGCATTTTTTGTGAACTCAACTATTGGTTGCTTAGTTATCGTAGTTAAGACATCATATAATCCCAGAGCAAATTTGTTAATGAAATACAGGGTGATAAGAATCTAGGAAAGTCAATGACTAAAGTCAGTGTTGATATTTTCCTCTAACAGTAACTAAAGCAAGAAGACTTAGATTTAGTTCACAAGAGGGAAATATACTGTAAGTCAGTATAAGTTTAAACTGCATTTGAAAGACAGTTTTGTTATGTAACTTTGAGTGGTGAGGGGTTTAAGAATACTTTTTTTGCTCATTAAGCGTCTTCTGGGTAATTAAGAGGGAATGTCTAGATTCTCTACAAAATACTGTTCTATGGTTAAATTCAAGCGTCATATATAAAGCCAGACCAGTCCATGTCATGACTTAGTGTGAAGTGTAAAGCTTACCACTCTGGGAATGGAAACATTCTGATTCTGCTCCAGATTGTGCTGAAATGGTTATTCCACAGGGAGTCTGGAGGTTAATCCTCCAAATAAGTAGTATATGGTATTCTAGTAAATGCTGAAGTCCTCCCCACTGAGTAGTAGGCAGGCCTCTTGTATGAACTCAAACTTTGTACTGTCACAGTGAATCAGGTTTCTTTTGCTGAAGCAAAAAAAAAAAAATCACTATTGGCCTGGATAGTCCAGAGACTTAGGTGAAAGTGTTGCTCGACCTCTCACCTCCTTGATGCAGCTTTTCCTTCCCTATCTCACCATTGCTTTGGATTCAAAGGGAAAAAGGTGTTTTAAGGCATCTACTAATTTGCAGTAGCTGACAACCCTTAAATCAACATGAGTTGGATTTTTTAAAGTATGGTATGCCAATTGTGCACAGCAATCACACAATCCTAAGGAAAAGTGCAGCTGCATTATGAAGTTGTTGATGGGTTCGGTTTGAGGACTTTGCATGCTCAAAATTATCATTTTTCTCTTTGGCAGTGTTGGACAGCCTCAATATATTGTTGCTCAAATAAAAATCACTTAGGTGGGGTAGAAATTTAATAAATAAATCTTACAATTAGTGTTACAGTCTCTCAGATACACAAAAGAATTTTGAAATAGTTTTCTGATTTACCCGCAAAATCCAGAAAACTTGAAAGAGCTTTGTGATTTCTTGCCAGGCACTTCATAGTAGTAGAGTAGGACAAGTCGAGAATTTTTGTATTTGCCATTCC
>JANHFO010003315.1:65675-83414 GCA_032468095.1 Pareas carinatus
CTGATTAGAGTGGGACACTTTGAGCCTAGAATATTGAACCTTTTCACAATATTCTAATTTTCTGAGATTGTGAATTTTGGGTTTTCATGAGCTGTAAGCCATAATCATCTAAATTATGACAAATCAAGTCATGAACTATTTCGCTTTGCATGTAATGAGTCTATCTCATATAGTGGCTTCACCTTTTAAGTTGCATTACTGAAATAAATGAACTTTTGCACGATATTCTAATTTTCCGAGTTTCACCTGTAAGCATTTTGCACAACAAAAATTATTAGGAAAGAGTCTCTCCCCCTGCTTACCACTTCTTGATCTAGACGAGTTACCATCTCCTCAAGCTTCTGATGACCTTTTTTCAGATCCTCTTCTGTACGTTTCAAGGCATTGAGCTCTGCCTGAGCACGATCCATTTCTTCTTTCATTCGCCATCTCAATTTATCACTGACCGCTGATATAAGGGAAGCTCGAATAGTATCTTCACTAATGGTGCCATCTCTGCTGGGACCTGCAGAATAGAATTCAGTCATAGAAATCCTGCTGTCAGTGTCCTCAAACAGACTCATAATACATAACTTTCTGAATATTTTAAAGAGAAAAACAAAGGAATACCACTTCATGTTAACTTGCAAAATCCATACCTTAGAAGGGATATCTGTGAACTTTCAATGTATTTAAGAATAAATGGATCCCTGGCCAATTTAATATGGATTTATTTATCTCATCAGAGTTTACAACAGTTATAAAAACCTCTACCAGTTCTCTAGGAGTTTTCATTTAGAGCAGAAATACTCATTAGGCTTCCATTATTCATTTATGCTGATAAAATAGCAGGCCTTTCTTAGAAATTCGAACTTCATAAGCATCTAGTGCACTTGAATTACTCAGATGTAGGAAAAATAAGATGTGCCTATCTCAGACTATTACTGATAATTATTGCTTGATGTTACTTATTTTTAAAAAGACTTGTAAGGGAGTTATATACTGAAAACAAAGAAACACTACTTTATTTTTTCTACAAATTTTCTTGTTTCCATACTAGTCATAAAAAGCTACAGGGCAAATATGATCTTTTGATATGTGATGCCAGGTATTTGACATGCACAAATGATTTTCCTTATTTTAATTCTTCTTCTCAAACATTCAGCCTAAAAATTCACACAGCACATTTCAATCTACAGTTTTTGGATCACCTCCTTTCAAACAACATTGTCTAAGCAGTTTTCTTAGATTTCAAATTTTGAAACAAATGCCCCATTCTTAATTGCTATCATTTACAAAAAAAAAAATCAGTTAAGTGTTTTTTAAAAACTTGAGTTACATGTATTATAACAATACTGAAACTAGCAAGAATTAGGAACAGCACTCTAAGATAAAAATTGTATTTTACCTTAACACACCAAGTCAAAGTGCCACAGGTTTCACATGTAGTCTGAATTTGCCGCATCCATAAATGTTCTTAATATTAACATTCTTCTTCTAAATCACAGCCTTTTTTCAAAATCATGAGTCCTTTTTGTTTCTTTTAAGATGTTTCTATTGCTGAAGCAGCATCCAGATTATGAAAGGGATTCTGATATGTCCATTCCAGTAATACCAATTATCAATACATATTAATACAAAACCAATATTTTTAAAGTGTCCACTCAACAACAAAAAATAGTGAATTACTGAAAATGTCCATTCTTCTTGTAATTTTCTTTCTTTCTTGTCAACTTCATTTATTCTGGTTTGATCTTCAGATGAAATTGACTTTCGGGGTCAGGAATTCTGATGCAAATTTCTTACTCCAGATTTTGAACTTCATATGATGCTGAAAAATATGCTATAATTCACTTTAAAAAAATTTCTTTTGTCTGGCTTTCACTTTTCTAAATTCAGGTTTTAGTGATGCGCAACAAAAATGAATGTAAAATCTTCAGGTTCAGAACCTAATGAAGGATGGCTGAACAGTACAGTTTCCATATTTTCAATGCATTTAAAGTTCATTTGTGAATTTTAACATATATTAAAGTATTCTTATTCTTTTTCGTACTTTCATTTTGAGTCTTAGGAACAGGTTTAGTCCAGGTTCTGAAAATCTCTCACGCTGATCATTGTTCCCTAAAATCTCTCTTCTCTTGAAAATAAGCAAGCCTGCCATATACAAAGAACTCTGAAAATTGGTACCAAACTAAGAAATCTGTCTGCATAACAAATATTATATTAATTAAATTAAACATTTTTAGAACTCTAAACATTTTCTACTAATAAATACAATTTTCCCCAAATGCCAATATTATGCAGTGTATTAAAAATACAATTTTACAGAGTATATTGGATAGAGAGTTCAGTTTGCCAGGAAACATACTGAAAATATGAAGTTAATATCATCATGAAAACCTACTATTTTTACATTACTTGATATTAACAGTTTTATTGCAATATTTTAAATGACATGCATATTTTGAAGAATGAAATGAAGTGGAGAAACTGAGGCTGATAATGCTTCTAGATGCATTCTATTTCTATGGGCAAATAAAGAGGTCCAAACTGACTTTTATAAATTTGCTAACGCTCCCAAGCAAAAGACTAACAAAAAGAAAACACAGAAAACAAATAAAGAAAAAGAACAATATAGGTCAACTATGTATGTTTTTCAACAAGCCACTTTTAAACACAGGAAAGTGTTGTTGGAGTTACAATGTTAATGCGCTTAGGTACCAAAAAATAAAATTCAATTAGAATAGAAAAGAAAATTGCAATATAGAATTTCTCTTATTTTTAAAAGGGCACCACGATTTACAATAACAGAGTGAAGGCAAAAATGCATGTAAAAGTCTTATTTTAAATGCACCTACCTTTTGCCATAGAGTCTGGAGTATGCTAGCAATTTTGCTAACTTACAAAGTCAATTTTTGTTGAAAGGCATAATCTTTTGTGAGCTGCAGCTCACAAATCAGATGCAGAGTGGCTCGACTAATATAAGATTTAAATTGGGGTAAGGTATGGAGAAAAGGAGGGGAAGGATGCAGGTTACATGGTAGACAGAATACAATTACAGTATCAGTTAACAATTGTAATGTGTTAAAAAAACATTGTGTTTCTTAAGACCTTTGGAAATTGCCTGAAACATTTTGATGTATCCCAGTTCAACAGTTTCTTGTTTGACGTGGCTGTCAGAGTCACAGTTTTCTAAAACACTCTCTCAGGTCCCTTATAGAATGTTCTGGGAGGTTGAAATGCTCTGATCTTACTTCATTCTTGTTCTGAGTTCTAATTGCAAAGTTATGTTAATTAATTCTTTTGCACAAGGTTTGTCCCATTTGTTCTAGGTAGAATCCAGAAAGGTACTGCTAGCAGATGATGGCATTTAAGTGCCTTCAGACTTGTAGGTATATTTCTTGGGGCATGTGATGGATACAATGGGGGGGGGACAAAATAGACATGTTTGTTACATGGTCTAGTTTCCATGTTGGCATCCTGTTGTTTTTTGTTGTTTGTGAGAATGAGCTTGCCACCCAATTGATGGAAAATATAGTGTGATTGTCCTATATTGACTACAGTGCATTTGAGTGGTTTGAGGTTTGAGCTGTAAGTAACAACCAGTAGTGTGGTGTTGTTCTGTTTCTTTCTTTCAATAATTCCTCCCTGGAATTGATCTGGCTCTACTGATAACAAGCAGTATCGAGTTCAGGCAGATGGAACCCAAACTGAGGAAATGTACCAAAATTAGAATAAATACGAGCAGACATAATACTCCTATAAAATGAGATGCAGTTCATAAAAACTTCTGCCTTTCATAAATACTTTTCCATCAGAAAAGGTGCCACTAGACTCCTAATTTTTTGACACCACAGACTAACATCTCCCTTTGTACAATATCCATACTTCGCCAATAAATTTAACAGGATGAATTAAGGTATTAATCACTTTATATTTCTCAGTTAAGCTACCCAATATCAAGTTGATTTCATCTTCTCAAGAGAAAGGCGCTATATGCCAGGGTATATCTGTATAAAACAAAAAAGCCAGCAAACCTAGGATGCAATTTCTACTCTCAAAAACTATATACATAGCCAAAGTCTGCATCAACCAGAATTCTGTTTCAGAGAGAGCAACCATAAATGCTTTCAGGCAGATGGCAAAATAGATACAGGTAAATCCAAACATCCCAAGCAATGAAGTTTGTAAATAACCTGAGTCAGGTACTCATTCAGAATAAATTCACTACCTAAAGGTGATATAGCAAACAAAATGCTTCACACATACTATTGTTTGGAGGAAAAAATGCTTCACACATACTACTGTTTGGTGGAAGTGTTTTGGGATTTGCAGGAGCCTGAATACAACAACACATCAAAGCAGGCACATCTGTTTTTTGGAGAAGACAAGGCTGTTTTGTGCAAGAACCACTCCAACTCATAATTTGAAGCATCCCCTTCCTCCAACAAACACACAGTAACTGTCTCTCCCCAGCAACTGTGCATTACACTATTTCTACAGTGCTAAACCTGAACAAACATCAACTTGCATGTCAGAATTTTCTCTCGCAGATTTTCCTCTTGCCCATTCTTGGCAAAGGACAAAGGACAGTGAAGAAACACTTCTCATCAGAGAATGTCAGTCTTTTAGCTAGTATACTATGCCATCTCTGCAAGACAAAAACAAATTTCTTGGTCACAATTGTTTACTTATGAAGCCCTTGCATACAACTCAAATTGAAGGCCAGAAAAAATATTATATATAAACCTGTGTGCGTGTGTAATTTATAGGTCTAAAAAAAGGGCTGAAAGTGCAAAGGACCAAGGGAAATTATATAGTCCAAACAAGAAAAATATATTGGTTTACTCCTTTAAGAATATGAGTCTTAACATTTTTTCCTTCCTTCTTCCATAATTAGCCACACTCTAAGAAGACACTGTGGCATGCAGCCATTTATTACAAGGAATACTTGGAACATTTAACCTTTACTATATGGAATCTGGTTTCAGAAGTGACCTTAAGGTACTGTGACCTTACAGTATATAGACTGAAAGAAAAGCAGCATCCAGCACTGAACCTAGCTGCTGAATAAACTGACATTTAATAGAATATAAATATATATCACTCATGGGACAGATTTTTTTCTCTTAAAATATTAACACTGGTTGATTATTTTCCTAATTTAACCTAAATAAATTAAATGGCTACCCTTGGCGGAAATTCGATGTAAGAGAGTGAAATACGTTTAACCTTATAAATCTAGCCAGGAATCCCTGAACTGATGTTTTGCTAACTTCCAAAGAATGCCATGTGCTAAGTCTTTTCTTACTTAATTCAAGTTCAGAATGAAATAATCTTGAGACTTTCGTAATGCGGTGAAGTCACTTTTCTAACTTTAAAGAAGGACACTGACAACAAATCATTATTATTAATCCCTTCATTAATTTGCTCTGGCCTGAAATATCTTTGGTCCTTGAGAAAGAGAGAACAGCTATAAATCCAAAATAACAGCCACTGTCATATACAGTATTTTCAGTCTACAAAATTGATCTGTGGAAACATCTGGAGTGTTATGGTGAGTGAAGTTTTTGTTTGCTTGTTTGCTAAAAATAAATAGGAACAATTAGTGGGAACTATTTTTCTGAAAAAACAGTATCTTTTGACATCTGCATCACCTAACCTGTCCAGAAGAGCTCAAGTATTTATAAAATCTCATCTCTTAAAGAGAAAACTACTTGAGAGATGTAAAATATTTACTGGATTTAACTTAAGAAGATGATTCTGAATTGAGGACTAATCAACAACAATCCTGTCTTCCAAAAATGCTTAGCAAATGATCATCTTACATTTTAAAGATAAACTATTTGGGAAAATGAGTATTTATTTCAGGTAAATACCATCACCTATCCTAGAATGCCACCAAGGCTATTCTTCACCCACTTTCAAGCAAGAACTTAAAAGAACTTCATCAACAACATAAAACATTTCAAATTCAAAACCACCTTTGTGGTTGAAACAGTGATTTTTATTTGTAAAGTTTTCACTTGGGCTGAACCAAAAGCTCTACAAATGATCTCTTTACAGATGAGATTTAGGAACACAGAGAAACAGTGACAAGCCATTTGTCCATCTATCCCAGCATTGGCCAGACTGTCTGGAAGAGGCTCTTTGAAGTTCAGGCTGTAGTCTGACTCTTCTACTTGCTACCGAAAATGCTAGAAACTGAATTCGAGACGATCCGCATGCAAAACATTTGCTCTACTCATCACCAATATAGCTCCTTCAAATTATGAAGCACAAGAGCCTTCCAATGCAAGGAAACACTACCAATGTGGAATGTCAAAATACTTGTCCTGTGAGGTATGGAACCTGGACAATATGCAACCATTACATTTGCTTTTATGTAAAGGACACAGAAATCTTTAAAAATTAATACTAATACCAACCAGTTTGTCAAGAGTGTGATACTAAACTAAAAGGTTGTGTTTGTGCCACAGAGCTCTGTGGAGGTATACTCAGGAAATTTCATGAAATATGCTACTAGGCATACTGCTATAAGTAATTATCTGCCAAACATATGTGTATTATTAAAATCTGTGATATAGGGATTACCATATTGATTGTGAACAGAGAGAAGCTACTCACTAAAAGACCAATAGTAAGTCTTTAATTGATGGCAGTATTGCTTATTCACAAAGAGGGAATGAACACTGTAGTGGTTTCAATGACTTTCTACATATTAACCAAATGTAAATATACGTTTGGTAACTGTGACTGCGAAATACCTACTTCTAATAGTTTTAACAAATTATTCTCCAAAGAAGAAGAATTCGCTGTTCTCTGTAAAACAGGTCAAACCCACTTTCTTCCTTGCAGAGCCCAGGGGCCCTCCTACACAAAGCTACTTTTGGCAAGAGTGGAGTGCAGTGATAAATACTGCATGAGAGGAAAAATCAGGGGACTACCATGTGCAAATGGAAATCATTGTCAAGTCCTGGTAACAACAAGCTTGAATCAAAGCTATGTTTAGCCATAAATAATAGCCCCTAAATATTGGCACCAATATTTACTTTCAATTTTTGAAATACCGTGTGGATGCTTTATTTTCATGGTATTCAATATAAATAATTGAAAATGCAACCTTTTCCAGTATATCCGAATAGACTAAGTGCCACGTCAGCACATGACTGTAAATTGTCCCAAAAACAGGATTTGGAGAAAAATAAGTTGCAGGATACCCACTAATATCACACAGTACCAAAAAAGAAAGAAAAAAGGCTAGTATTTTATTATTTTTAAAATGGAACCCACCAAATTATAGAAACAAAATGATTCAAACAGATGTTCGATGTCAATAGTTTATGAAAGATAAATCCTGACAAAATACTCGAGCTTAAAGGCTCTTTTACAAGTAAATATACAAAATGTAGTTTGCTGAAAACAGCAATTTTCAGCAGTTGTGCTGCTAAACCCTCACTGGAAAAAACTGAAGCATGTCATACACATTTGAACACAGCCCTACTTGGTCTCACAGGTAGTATAATTCTAATCTGGCTGGAAACTTCAGAGATATTCAAGATAAATATCACAAAATAAGTCTGCTCAAGTATTTCACTCTAATGTTTAAAAGAAGCCGTCTCCACAGCTCAGTCTTTTACAATCTATTCCCATTGTCTTACTTTCAGTCATCCAGCTCCTTACTCAATGAAGCTTTCAAAGTCCCTCCCGTAGAGGCTCAGCAGACTTGGAAGCCTTTTGAGTAAGGAATTAATTTCAGAAACGACAAAAAACTGACATAAACAATTAATGTTAATTTCCCTCTTGCTTGCTAAGAAAATTAAAGTCACAATATCACATAAATGTAGTGTAAATTGAATTCAATGTTGAAACACAAATTGGGTCGTTTTGATTTGTTTGCAAAAGCATTTTCTCCTTAATGACCAAATTGTTATTGCATAGTGGGTCAGGTTTTTTTGGGGGGGGGAATACACACCTCTGTATTTTAAATTTTCCTTACTTACTTCTAAAATTGTACTTCCCTTGAACAATTCTTCAAAGCAAATTCTGGTTCAGATCAATAATGCCAAAGCATGAAGTGGCATAGTTCTCTTATGGAGCTACTGTCAAACAGCTTTGGGATAAGCAGAACATCCATCTATGCATTTGGAATCAAAGAAAGATCTTCAAGCACAACAGACAAAAACTCTAAAGTGCTTTTGCTATTTCCATGGGTATATTGACAGAAAGAAATTAACAATTTCATTTTAATTATCACATGAGATAAAATTCACTCAGAGTTAACAAAATCATAGCAACAATATTTTTGTAGACCCTGTCCTTTAAAATACAATTTTACAAGTATCATAACTGCTCTAAGAAGCATATGATACTATTTTGCATGCAATAGGGAAATGAATCATTTAAATCTTTCTTACAAGTGTCATATCTAGAACAATTGCTCCGCCAATTCCAAAGAAGCAATTCCTAATTTCGCATTTTGAAAACCAATTTTCCATTACACCAAAAATAGGGAGACATGGTTCAATGCATATTATTAACCAAGAGGCCAGTAAATGAAACAAATTTATACCGCAGCTCAGTACTAACAAACACTGCGATTTGGATCAAAGCTGGTACAAAAGGCAGAAAAGTGAGAAAGAATATGTGGGACTAAAATGGTATTCCTAGCTTAATAAATTTTGTGTATTGAGTTGGGAATACTACATTTAAACCAGCCACTAGTTGCTGCCTATAAGACATGCAATTGTGAAATTCTTAACTAGGAAAAGTATTTTCAAAAACCTGTGCCAGAAACTAGATCTTCATTTGATCTTCCCATTATATTTAAATAACCTTCCACTTTTTGAAAAGTGGAAAAATATTCTAGGGTGCAATGCTGAATTGGTAACAGTGGGCTATATCCTATATACATTAGCTGACTTCCATTCACGTATTGGGATTTCCCTTCCTTTCCTCTCCTTGTGCATGATCCTCAAGCATACACAAAAGGGCTTGTCAAATGTCTACAGGAGAACTGAAGGCATGTAGAGATGGTGGCGGGGATTATGAATTCATTCATCTGCTAGTGGAATGGCACCACTAACTCCTACCCCAATAGTGATAACACTTGATAATTAGTCCCATCTGACTCACATAAAATAGCTTTGAAAACTGTTACTTATACTGTAGTTGATATAATCATGCCATATTCAGTGAGCACTTTGGGGAGTTGGGATCATTTGGAATCAATTAGTTTGGCATTCTCATTCAACATACATAAGAAGTGAATTAAAGTAAATAAAAAAACAGAATAAGCTGAATTGGCAAAAAACAGTTAAACATATTAACAAAAAATTCTTTGCAGATTATAGGGCAATGTCAAACAATTGCATTAGTAATCAGCAGCCAACTAAATCATAGGCTAAGTCTTATCTATGAATTCATGTCACCATGCTGTTCAGAACTTTCTCTATTTGTAGAACATGTCCACAGTTGTTAATACATAACAAGTATCATTTTTCTTCCAATTAAAAGTCAAATCATAGTTTCTAAAGCACTTTGTAAATCCAGGTTGAAGATATCTGTACCACTCTGGGATAAGAGTACACCATCTAGATGGAACAATCCAGGAGATTCTGGTACAAGTAAATCATGTTGGATCACAGTCCCTCCAATATACTGCACAAAAAAGCCAATTTCCTGATTGATTCTTCTCCTGCTTTTCTCCATCACTTTATGGGGTATCTCTTGATTCCATACTTTCCGGGGTATGATATTAGACCAGACTAGAATGCTATTCTTGAATATTTGCTTAAGATGTCCAAAGTCTTTCTTCATTTGGTTTATGACAGTCACATTACTGGCTGTCCCCAAGTCATTGCCTCCTAGATGGATCACCAATATATCAGGATCTGTTAGCCTCCGTCGTGTACGCAACAGGGTGGGTATTAATTGATCCCACATCATTCCACTCTTTCCTAGCCAATGTAATTTGGCATCCTCCAGTCGAATTCCCAATTGTGGACCAAAGCTTCTTTCAAGTGCCCGTTTTTCTGCCCAGAAAACATAAGAATGACCACAAATCCATACCTGTTTCTGCTTTCTTCTGCCATCTGCTATTAAGAGAACAAACATACATTAATCCTTCATAAACTTTGTGGTCAAAGCCCTTTCTGAAAACTCTACCCAGAGTAGCTTTCTGTATTGCTCCATATAAAAACAATCAAAATGTTAGATATAAATACATGAAAACCTTCCATATTACCAATTTGATTTGAATACCACTTCAAATAACTGTTAATATGTTGGTGTATTCAGTTTACAGGATAAATGGTTGTATCTAATTTATATAACAACAAAATGAAAACCATACTTACCCCCCATTCCCCTTCTTTATTGATATTCTCCAGAGCTACTCAGAGATATCTTTGCCAAATGAAGATTCTAGTACACATTTAGCTCTTGAGAGACCAGTTAACATTGTTAGTTTTCAATACTCAGAGTGATAGACTGAACCTAAACATAATGTACTAGATTTTCCCCAAAGACAATTAGAGATTAATCGACATAAGAACAGTTATCTTTTCCAAGGCCAAAAAACACAGAAAATAATTGAATGCCAGAGGTAACAGATCATCAAGTATGGCAGACAGTGGTTGAGAAAGCAATGCAGATACAAATATATTTTTATTATATCCATTATAGTTATGCAACTATGAAGCTATGTTACCACTTTTCAAAGGAAGATTGGTATTGTTTTGCTGAATTACATCTAAACATTTAAGTTCCTTTAAAACAATAAAAATGTGTGAAGAAGTACAAATTGCCCATTATGATTTTGAGCCTCCCAAGACTACCTGATGCATCCCTGAAACAAGTTTCTTTGCATTTTGCTAGGCTTCTTATCCTCAAGAATAGTCAGCAAATATGCTGAAGTCACTCAGTAAGAAACAGCACAGTACTTCCTGATTTGTGAATACCTGTCCCAACTAATATCAGATTCCATACATGGAACAAGATACATTCTTGATTTGGCATTCAAGTTCAAGAAGAGTTCAAAGAGTCTGTATGAAATGTCCATAGAAGATTATGGATCTTGGTAGATATGATAGGTTAAAAGTGTCTATTCTAGGCAGTTAATAGATCTGAATGGCTGCATAATGGCTGCATTTGCTTTTTTTCTGAATCTCTGAGCATGACATGTCAAAAAAAAGGTCCTGCTTGATCTGTAGAATTAAAAAATAATCCCAGGCAGTGGACACTGTTGATTCAAAGCACACTTCCCTCTCTTACAGACTTCTGATTAAGGAGGGGAATAAAAATGATGAAGTAGGAGGAATGACAGTTTGAACACAAAGAAATCTCAGGAACCTCAGGTTGAGCAGGTACTAGCACCTAACTGCATTCTGTAAAGTGAAGGTAGCAAGGAATCATATTTTTGTATTCTCATTGTGCCAAATCCAGATAACGTGGTGTTGTTTTCCCATGCTGAATATAGCATCTTCTTCTCTAGTATGTGGAGAGGAATAGTGGACTACTGACAATTTGCAGCAACACATAAAGTTGATTGTTCACTGTAGATCTTGGATGTGAAGGTCTTGATGATCTTGTTGACCCTTTAGAATTTCCACTGCTAATTAAAGTAGCCAAGGTGGGACTACCTTCATGCTTAAACAGTGTCCATCTTCTTGCTTCAAAAAGACAATTGCAAGATATTCTTTTAAATTATAAAAAATCCTAAATCCCCAAAGGATTTCTGTAATTAGAAACCAGTATCCAATATACTGCTTTTTAAACTAAAGATATCATTAAGATGGTATGCTATAGATAAATAACTCTGGCAGATACTGATGAACCTGAAGAATTTCAAGGATTGGATTAACACTCCAATAGCACACAAAGATCTCTGAGAAAGTCTCTCTTTTTTATAAGAAAGACACGAATCCAGAATACAGCAGAGGGCTTTTTCTATGATGCTCCCAAGTTATAGAATAAATTGTTTTGGGCACTATACTTAGTTCCGTCTATCCTAGCTTAAGATTTACTTTTTTGAAGATTTTATGATTATTGGAATATTAGGCATTTAATTAAATCTTTTCTTTTTTTCTGATTAGCTGCCTTGATAATCTTGGCTGAATAGGAAAAGGGGATATAAATATATTCTGGCTTTTCAAACATGCATAATGGTGTTGGACAAAATATCATTACAAGGAAGTCAATTTGTCCTGGGCTACTCTGTCCTAAATGATGCTGTGCCTTCAAAACTAATTTTTGAAGACTTTTGTTTAGTTATTGGGAAGGCAAAGTTCTAATATAGATGAACAGATAAAGCCAAGGTATGATCATAGCTTCCAAATTTCTAGGACTTTTTAAAACTGGACTTAACTGTAAATGCAGTATTTAGTCCAATGCAGGTAAGGAATTTTTAGTCATGTATAGAATAAAAGACAGCTGCTGATCTGAATTTTTATCTGACAGAAAGTAAATTTCACATACAATAGTAATACATCTATTGAGTATCTACCTACGAAACCGGATATTCATGCTACTTCTAACACGATGTATTTGCTCAATAAAACATAAAGTATAGAGATTTGGAGACCTGAAAATATATAGAACATATTGAAAATACTTAACTTCAAGCACTTTCAAATTTTTAGCAACATTGTCAAAGTTTCCTATGTTTATCGGTATTCTCTACTATACTGTATTTAGTTGCAGCATCACTATTTGCATTATAGTGATTCCATCTGAGTATTCCTGTGTATTTGTTAGCATGTTAAAACTTCTCCCAAAATCTAAATGTCAAAACTAAGATTAGCTGTCCAGAATAAGATTAGAGAATAAAACAATTGCGTAACTGTGTTATATTTGCTTTTAGCTTTAATTCATCTTTGACTTGCTAAGATCAGTTTCAAACACATACAAATGTTATCACATAAAGCAATAAGTTAAAAATAAAGACTCTTCATGAGTGGAACAGTGGAAGTAATTCATTGTTTTGTGAATCAAATATTGGAGGAAAAACAATACATGCAACATATGAATTAGTAAAAAAAATCAAATACTGCTTTTATCATGTCTCTTTTGTTGCTATTGTCAAATTAACGATCTCTGTAAAAGTAAGTATTTTCATTTGTACATTTACAGACACATATCTCATTTTTCATCTCTGAAATGGCTCTTTTAAAATTACTCACCCACAGTGGTTACAGGAGGCTGAGAAGGATAGTGTGGTGTGCCAGTTGTTGCTGGAAATGGCCCACTAGGTGCAGGATAAGGGTAACCTGGATAACCACTTGACCAGAAAATGAAAGGGAAGACGGAAACAGGATTACTGAAGCTTAATGGACTCAGCTACGATCAGAGTACAATTCAAGCTAGTGATAAATTCATTGATGCTTATAGGTTTGAACACCACATTGTGTTATTTTCATTTTCAAACTCATGCTCAAACTATTTTAAGAAAAGACACCAAACTCAGCTATTCAAGACTTAGTCTCTTGGTAATGGTTTTCATTCTGCTGTTACTTTCATGAAAAGAAAACTTTATAAGCTTTTAAAATATAGCATGGACACCAAGCAGGTTCCTATGCCACCCAGAAAAATAAATATTTCTCATTAATTTGTGGACTCCTTATTTCCCATCCTGTACAATGCTTTCCAGTGCCTTTTACATTCAGTATTTCACATACAGGTGATCAAAATGAATTGCTACTTTTTAATAGAAAAGCACACAGAAGAACAGCACAAAGAAAACCAATAAACTGTTGCAGAACCTCTTTCAAGACTGCATGCACTGAAAAAATTCACCTAATTTTGCTGTCATTAATTAATAACACTTAAAAGTGAAGAATATTCAAATGAATGCAAATAATGCAGCCCTTAGCTTCCTTCAAAAGCATGTTAAATTTGCCTTGTATTGCGGTTCTTAAATGTTGCTGAATTAGAAGGCTGAGCAATATAAGCCAGCATGATTAGTAGTGAAAGTGCTCTAGTTTTACCGGAAAGTCACAGATTACAGATCTGCTTTATACATTTGAGAAATTCATAAGGAAAGGAAAAGCCATGTACTTCATAGGATCATTGATTGTATTGTCTACTGCTGACTCTATCCCTAGACCTACATGTGAGAACTGCTCACGTATGGGAAACTCATTTGCCTTCTTGTTGCATACATTTGCATTTGCATGTTAGTATGGCATAGTAGTAAGAACCAGGACATGGATCTGTTACAGAGCACAGTCATCTTCACAGACACATGTGCATTACTTATATGTGAATTCAACACACATATATAAATCTTCTGACATCTAACCATACGTGCTTAAGGAAAATCTGGCATCCTTCCAACTATCAGAGAAAAGTTCTGAAAGCTTATTAAGACAACTGAAGCAAGTTAAAAACATACATTGGAGTGATAATCAAACATTAAGCAGGCCTTCTGAATAGATCAGGGGGAGTAAGGATCATATATAAAACACAATAATCATGAAAGATGGTAACACGGATCCAGTGAAAATGATGCCTTTTTTAAAAAAAAGCGATTAGAAAATTGCTAGGTAAGATAGCTATCTAATAACTTTTGAAAATGAAATTTTAGACAAGAGAATGATAAGACAAGAGATCTGAAAGAAAGAATTGGTAACAACTCACAACAGAAAGACACAATTATACCGGTTGAAGACAAGCTTTAAGAAGGTTTGGAGAGACTGGGCTTGTAGTGAAAAATATAAGAAAACACATAAAGAAGATATTAATTAATTTCTGGACCAATTATGAGAGTTAATGCAGAAGGAACTGTTCTAACTTTTCTTGGAGGTGATGAAAGCTTCTCAGAAGAACATGAGAGAAAAGGAAAAGAAAGGCTGGCTTGATTCTTTGACCACTAAGAGAATCTTTCCTCAAAAAGATTCTACTGCTTAGCAACTATTGAGTATCAGCTCAGCACTATTGTATGACTAATTACAACAAACCACAAAATGATATCATGATCTGCAGTTTAATTTAGGATGGAGATGACATGAAGGCCATTTCAAAAACATGCACAACCGATTGGAAGCCTTCTTTCTCTGTGTAATTGCAGAAAGAGCTACCAAACCCAAGTAGATCGCCAGCTTCGTGCTTAAACATTTTAAGTGTGGTATGCAAATGAGGTTTAAGATTTCCCTCCACAGTTTCTATCCAATATGCAAAGTTCTGAAGGTGGAGCTCCTGGAGACGAAGTAATACATATGGCTTCTGAATAAGCAACATCTAATTTCCGAAGAAGATTCTTATCTAAAGAACATTTAGCAAAACAAAGCAAAATGTATTTAAACAATTCACTTATCTAAATTTATTAAACAGGCGGTAACTCAAAGAGAAAAGCTTTGTAGGTCCATTTGGAAGTATGCGTATATTTGAAACATACATTTAGACTAAGATTCCATCTCAGAAATGGCACAACAGAGCATAATCAAATCACTATGTTTCTCATCGTGCAAGCAGATTTATTTTACCTTGGGTTAGGAGGTGGTCCAGGAGGAAAAGGAGAGATTCCACTTGGCATTCCTGGCATATAGGAAGCTGAACACAAAAGCAATTTTGCAAACGTTTATCGGTCTGAGATAACTTTACACATCAAAACACTACTTTTATAGTGCAATAGTTTTTGTAGTAGTAGATAATAATCTTAACAGTTTAGGAAAGGCCATTTTGTTATTAAATACAATTTTAATAACATACAGACATACAAAGCCTTACTGAACAAAGTAAGGACTGGCTAGAAGCAGTCCGATAATAAAACCCACTATCTGGAAATTTCTTATCTGGTCCCTAGCAGAACTCCATATGCCTGCAAAACCTATTAATACTTTTCTGGGTGAAAGCCACAATAAAAGTTAATAAGAAAAAGAACTATTACATCAAACAACTTAACATTTTGAAATATTCCATTTGTGAATATTCCTAAAAACAAATGCTTCAAAAGTTTATGGCATATCCTATAGTGGTAATAGACAAGATGGTGCCCTCTGAAACACCCCTCGGGCATCCATGTGACCTTATTTTCAGATTCAGTTAATAAGAACAGGATGCTTGCTGACACGCCAAGTACCAGCCTCTAGCACCATCTTTATTTATAAGAATGTATCTACCTGAAGGAATTACAAGAAAATAAAAGTGATGTGTGGCTGCAGTTCAATGTTTTACTTGGAAATATGTCCTTCTGTCCAGAAAAAAAAGGTCAACGAACAAGTTGGACTGATGGATTTCATCTTGGCAGGTTGGAAGGAATTAAATGGGGCAGCTACACTATTGTTTTATGAATAGCTACCTCCAGTTAAGAGAGCTATTTTGTGTAGTCTTCTCTATATTTTAAAAACTGCAAGTATCTATCAGCCCTAAAAGATGATTCTTAGCCTATAACAATGGTCGCCAAACTGTGGTCCGTGGACCACCAGTGGTCTGCGAGAGAATTTGGAGATTTACATTTTTTTAAAGAGCTGGTGAAGAAATGGCCCGCCACAGCAAGGGGCGCCACCAGCAGGCAAGGAAACAGCCAGTTTTGTTCCTCGGCAGGCTAAAAAAAACGTCAGCTCAGCAAGGAGCATTGACAGCGGACGAGGAAACGGCCAGCAGCGCTCCTTGGTGGGTAAAAAAAAGACGGCCCAGAAAGGAGGGCCACTGGTGGGCGAGGGAACTGAGCAGCAACAGCGGCAGCTTCGGAGGGAGAGAAAGTAGCTTCCCACAGGCTGAGAGCCAGCCTCCCCTTCCCGCCTCTCCCAGCGGATACTCTCCGCACCCCGTTTTCTGAGAGGTCTGTGGCAGAAGCAAGGGTGCAACTCGCTGCCTGGAAGGCGAGCAAGTCAAAGCAACTGCCCCTCCCACTGCCCAGCAACTCCTGATTGAGATGGGGAGAAACGAAGGAAGGGCATGCCGCTGTAAGGAGCACAGCCGGCAGGTGAGGGAACAGCCCGCCGCTGCAAGGAATACAGCTTGCAGCCGTCCTCCTTTCGAAGTCACAAAAAAGCCACCTGGGAAGCGAACCAGTGCAACCGCTTCCTTCCCCCTCATGCCAGAAAGATAGTGGCCAACAGGTGGGTAATGCAGCGGAGGAAAAAGCCCCACCACCCGAGTTCGACTTGTGCACAGGCTTGGAACTGAAAATGCGCTCCGTTCCCTTCTGTTCTCATTGTCTGGGGGGCAGCCACCGCCTCTTTGGGTCAAGTGGGTTTTGGAGCCGTGGGGGGGGGTCTTTTGTGGCCTGTGGGGTGCTTGGGAACCCAGGGTGCGTCGGACGCAATCTGAACATTAACATCGGCTGAGGAAAGAGGAGGGCAGGACAGCTTCGGAAGGCATCGCTTCAGTGATTTACAATCTGAGCTTTCTGCCATTTCTTGCTCGGCCTCACCCAAAGGAAGCCAGGAGAAAGGCAGGATGGGGGCCGGACTCCATGCAGCAACTGCACTGACGTTGCTCCCTGGTTCCCTTCGGTACGGCGAGCTTTTTGCCCTTCCTCCCTATTGGGTAACTGGTCTCTTTCTCGCCTCCGAGCCAAGTTTCTTGTCGCCCTCATGCGAGACAGGGGAGACCCCCCCCAGCACAGCTGTGTCTCCTGAAAAGAATTGGAGCAGGGCAGGGGGATCTTTGGGCCGTGCCTGGGCTTAAGTAGCCAAGATCAGGCTCCAGATCTCACACATACATTCCACCACCACACTGGCTTCTCCAGCCTCTGGCTGGCCCGGGTTGCAATTTCTTCACAGGGGAGAGGGACTGGGCAGGCCGAGGGAGGCAAAG
>JANHFO010003315.1:83514-94458 GCA_032468095.1 Pareas carinatus
AATAAGCTTTTTAATTTTGTTATATTAAATAGGTGCCTTTTATATTAATAAAATGGAAGTTCTCTGATCATTATTTTTCAAATCTATCTTTAAAAAACATCATATTAGTGGTCTGCGGGATTTAAAATTAGGAATTTAGTGGTCCCCGAGGTCCAAAAGGTTGGTGACCGCTGTATAAATTTAATAATAAAAAATGTTTCCATAAGGATTTGCTGTTAATCGTAGCTGTTGCTTAGCAGTCGACACACTGGGTGAGTGCGGGCAACATAGTGAACCACCAACTAGACTTCAACAATTCAATCTAGTGCTGTGAACACTCCCACGTTTGGATTCGATACAAACAGATGGTCACAAATTTAATGGATTTGCAGCTTAAGCTGAACAAGAGTGGATGCTTTCCAAAGCATATTCGGTATTCAACCTGCTCTCTTTTGGTGTACATAGCAGTCCTTGACTTACGAAAACAACCGTATGCCACTTTTTTCAGTGTTGTCATAACTTCAAACAGTCACTAAACAAACTATTCCAACTCTTTTATTCCACGTTCTATTCTTACTCATAAATTTTCTTACTTTGACATTTTTATATAGTATGCTCGTTGTTTTTTCTGTTAACTACTTTGTTATTAATATAGTTAATAATTAGTATAGTAAGTAGATTTAGCAGTTTAACAGTTTTAAAAAAATATTTGGGGGGCTGTTTTGCACTGTGTGGGAAACGAAAATTGTCGCATCATATTAATCAACATTCAATTAGGGAGGATGCTATGTGTATATGTGGTTTTTTTTAAGACACCTTTTTAGTTGATGTTCTTTTTGTTGTGTTTTTATTTTTTTTGTTTAATGTTTTGCCCTTTTGTATTTTAATCTTTTTCAGTACATATTGTTAAATAAAACCAATGGGAAAAACGCTGACCAGTCCCCAATTAGGTTCTTCATCGGCCCGTCACACTGGTAAAGAGAATAATGCCAGGTGAAAATCTTAATCTTGTCTGAACACCTCTCAATACTTACTAACTCGCAAATTGGCCTTCAGAATCTTCGTGATCCAGTTGATGAGGTACTGAGGCCGAAGTGACGAGATCCTTGCGTGGGCCTTCAAGTCATTAAACATTTTCTCCAGCAGAGTCTGAGTGAAATGTTTGGAGTGCAAACCTCTCAGCAGGGGCTGCCAGAAACGAAGAAACGCTCGGGGGATCTTGAAATCCCACTTGTGAGTTTCTACAATCCGAACGACGAGGCAGAAGAGGGGCAAAGGAGACAAAGAATGGCAAGAACCGAGTGTTACGTATGAACAACAGTACCCACTCCTCTGTGCCCTTAAAGTAAGGGTTCCCAACCGAGGGTGCCCACCCCCGGGTGTGCGAGTTGTTATTCCATGGGATGCAAAAACTTGGGTTTAGAAATTGAGTATAGATTCACTTTCATCAACTTCAAACCAGGTATTACTTATGTAAGGGGTGCAAGAATTAATACAAGGTGGCCACGCGCCCCAAGCTCCCAGCAATATATCAGAAACATTCTAGGGGTGCGAGGTACAGAAAAGGCTGGGAACCACTGCCTTAAGGGTTAGAAATTTACATTTTGATAGTAATTCCTTGGGGGCCAAGAAAATACAACTGTAATAAATATTCCCAATTTTATGTGGCTACTTCTTTAAAAGGGGCAAGAAAAAATGCAAATAGGTGAGGCATTTGGGCAAACATTTGGAGGAAAAAAATAATTTAAAAGAGTTACATCTGTGAAAATAATTCAGGATGACTGGGGGGCTGGGGACAAAGCCATCGTCTAAACTTGAGGGAAGGAAAATAGGCAGTTACTCTTCCCTTGAATTTTTGAACGCTTCGCTAGTACGAACTCATTTTTCACTCTGCAAATCACATTTTCATTATTAGAGATGTTAATTCAAGGGACCTTTTTCTTCCAAACTGCCTGAAAAATAAAATCGACAGGAGAAACTTTTCTGAACGTGCCCTGCTATCAGAGGCCTGCTGATCTGGCATATGGTAAAGAACGTTTGGTAGCTAGAGAAGATTAAATGAAAACTAAAACTCACACCTTTAGAAACCAGTTAAAAACCTCTCTTTTTGGCCCTGGAAATTCTACCTATTTATTTTATTTATTTATTTTATTTATTTGTTTAGACTTATATACCGCCCTTCTCCCGAAGGACTCAGGGCGGTGTACAGAAAACATGAATTTGGAAGCTTGATACCTTTGGCTTCTTATCTTTAGCAAACCGGTCCTAGGAGGCAACTAAATCGATAGCCAGGGTCCAGGGCTGGTGATCTGCACGGACTTTGAAAAGCCCAATAGCTGAAGAACTTTGCTTGTTCGACCTGGGAAGAAAGCAATATACCAACCTGGAGGATGAATGTTCAAGATCTGCAAAGTGTTGGTGGTTGGAACGAGAAAGCCGTCTTCGAGCAACGTCTCAGCAACAACTTCCCTATAGGAATTATAAAGCCCAGTGAGTATTTTTCAAGATCTTCCAACTACAAGCCCCCATTTACTCCCCAATATTATTATTGTTGTTGTTGTTGTTGTTGGTCGGATAGTCAGCCAGATGTTCAGACTGGTTTTGCCTTTTTTGTCGTTTGGTCGAGTTCTTTCCAAAGACCTGGGATAGGCAGATGTCCTTGTCTAACAATATTAAAGGTACCGTCACAAGATTTAAGCCAAGTAAAGCTGCTTTTTGCAATTGATGAAAGTTGATTTTGTCAATGCCAATGGTGTTGGTCAATGCCAGTGGTGCTCCAGTTGTTTGGGGATGGCACTCAAGGTGCCTATCACTATTGATACTACTTTTGCTTTCTTTTGCCACAGTTGTTCTACTTCTATTTGCCCATCTTTGCATTTTGTTGACTTCTCCAGTTCTGCCTCTTTGGTTCTGCTGTCTCTAGACACTGCCACATACACTATTCAGACATTCTGGCTTTTTTAAAAAATAGACAATTGATAAGTCTGGGGTATATTTGGACACTTGGGACGCTGAAAACACACTTAACGACGGTTGCAGCATCCCCAAGGTCATGTGATGCCGCAATATCCCAGGATCATGCGACCCTTGGTGGCTTTCTGACAAGCAAATTCAATGGGGAAGCCAGGTTTGCGTAAACAACATTGCTACTAATTTAACAATTGCAGCAATTCACTTAACAAATGTCTTGCTTAAAAACATAAATTTTGGGCTCAATTGTTGTCATAAGTCAAGGACAAAAAAATTAAAGGTAAAGGTTTCCCTCCAGCACATGCGCGCGAGTCGAAGCCGACTCTAGGGGGGCGCTGGTCATCTCCATTTCAAAGCCAGCGCTGTCCGAAGACATCCCGCTGGTCATGTGGCCAGCATGACTGAATGCCAAAGGTGCACGTATTTTAAAAGGGATTTTCCTTAAACAAAAAGCCAAAATAGTCGGACACAGTTATTCTTTACCGCTGTACTGAAAGACCATGGGATTCACGCTGCTGCTTCTTGGTGTCTTTTCATTGCTAGCAAATTTTTGGCTGGGGGCTGCAAAAAGGAATTTAGGAGAGACACACGTCCTATAAATGACACTTCTCTGCTCTACAGCACAATAGCCGGGGAAAACAGACAAATCCTATGCTGTACAGAATTTCTTTCCATAAGCAATTTGAAACATGCCAATTTCCGAAAGCACTCTTAAAAGAATCTGGATAATATAAAAAAAAAAAAACCCAAAAAGATGGATGTTTCCTTTTATACTTCCAGGACTTGAGGAAATTCACACTTTGCCAGAGTCCCTCAACCAGGAAATCCAGAGATATATTGCAAAATTGCAGGGTGATTGATGTGAGAATTTTTTTCAAAAAAAAAAAAAACACACAACGATTTCCTTCCTCCTTCCTTTTCACGTAAATAGAAAGTATCCGATCCTGGAGGAGCGCTAAAGATCAACTTGACTGACCCAAACTTGCTTGGCTCTCCAGCGTTTGTCAGCAAATCTGTTGCCTAAGCTGCAGAAACCACTTTTTGAATAACTGTGAAGCCTGCTGCCTTACCCCAATGGAAAGAATGAATTAGTTCTTACAAGGTTCTTATCTTACGAAGTTCTTATCTAAATCAGGGGTGTCTAACCTGTGGACCCCAGCTCTTAGAATTTGGGGAGTTGAATTCCACAAGTCTTAAAAGTTAGCAAGGTTGGAGATCCTTGATTTAAAATGAAATGGTGGTTTAAAACAGTGGTCGCCAACCTGTGGGCCATGATAAAATTTTGATGGTCTGCAGGAAAATCTGGAGATTTGAATTTTTTTGTATAGTTGTATGGTTCCTCTGTATGTGTGTGTCTCATTCTCTCTCATTCTGTCTCTCTCTCTGTGTGTGTGTCTCTCTTCTTCTGTCTCTCTTCCTCTCTCGTAGGAAAAAATATCAAACTAAAATATGTAATACTTAAATAAGCTTCAGTTATTTTGTAATAATTAAACTAACTTTAATAATTTTGCTACAATTAAACAACCTTTAAAGACTTTGTTATGATTAAAGCATTTATGATTTTGTTGTAATTAAATAAGCCTTTTTAATTTTGTTAAATTAAATAGGTGCCTTTTATATTAATAAAATGGAAGTTGTCTGATCATTACTTAACAAATCTATGTACCTTTTTAAAAATTTCATTTTGGTGGGCCTTGGGATTTCAAATTATGAATTTGGTGGTCCCTGAGGTCAAAAGGTTGGCAACTACTGGCCTATAGAACCAAACCTAGGGCTGTATACGCAAAAATCTGGCAATACAATGAAGTTTTCCTTTTAATTTTTTTCACTGCAGTCCTTAAAATCCACTTTAATACATGGGAAGTGAAAATATTGATATTGGGAAAAAATAAATGAAATTTAACGGATTAAGTTTAAATGATACCTCCTACATGGCAATTTAACTTACTTGAGTTGTATTTTAATACTTTTTCATTATAGTTTGTCACTGCATCATCTCTTGTTTCTTTTAACATCTAGCCTAAACATTTAACAGTTCTGGAAAATTTCAAAGCTCGTTCATTAATGTACAATATTTCTATAATTTGTAAACCTTCACTTTTGTATTCAAAGTTATTTATTAACTAGAAGATTTCAAACTAGTGGTTAATATATATTTGACTGACATCTACTGGCAGAGCTAATGAACTTATGCATGTGCTTGGTAGTTCGAATCTTGTAGATTTTACTGCTGAAGGATCTAACAAATATATTTCTACTCTATGTAACATAGAAACATATTTTGCTATGAAAATTATTTTTTATTGAATTAGTAAGCCTACAGTATATAATTAAAATATATCCTATATAGCCTACAGTAGAAATTACAACAAAACTACTAACAATTATTTTAAAAAATTATGGAATTCATACACTTTGTACATATAATTGGATCATATGGAAAAACATTCTTGGTCAAATTGAAAGAATGAGAAGGGGAAAAAAATACCGGGTAAGTTAAAGAGGTGCATCCACAGAAATGGTCACTGGTTTCAAAATATCATTTGCAACCTCACCCTTTTTAATGTATGTTCAAGATAATGAAAACCATCATTATTGTATGAAAACTACCTAATAGAGTAATCCGGTTTGTTTCATATGCATTCTTTCCATAGACAAAAATCCCCATTAACAAGCTGTTTAAAATATTTCAGTGGAATAACCATAAGCAATGTTCCCCAAATATATTTAAAAACAGAAGTAAAAATCATTTTCAATAAACTACCTATTAATATTGTTTTTCACTTGATGAATGATACGGAAGTAATCTTACATAATCAAAATATTTAAAATATGGGAAAATATCTCCCCCTAAGGTATTTAACAGATTATGGACAAGCAATAAAGCCTAAATTTTTACCTATATCCATCAGGAATTTCTTACCGATTCATGTAATATTTGACTTATTTCAACTTACTACATACCCAAAATATTTAACATGGAGTTTTATCATTTGCAAACCATTACAATACTAAACTATTATTCATTAAATAACTTTTCTTAGAAGTCTAAATTTTCGCATTACTTGTATCAAAATCTTCATTAGCACTATATCGAGGAGTTTTTCTCCATCCAAATAAACTAAAATTGACAATTCAAGTTTATGAAGATACAAAACTAGTACTATCAGCCAAAAGTCTAATGTTACTTGAGGAATGAATTCTTTTATATAACTAGTTTGTATGAGATAGAGTATTGTAAATAACAATCTTCCAACCAATGTAGTTGTTTAAATCTTAGCATATGGTTTCATTGAGATATCAGCTAAGCCAGTGATGGCGAACCTACAGCATGCGTGCCAGAGGCGGCACTCAGAGACCACTCTGTGGGCACGTGCGCCGTCACCCCAGCACAGAATTGTTTACTAGAAAGCCAGAGGAATGCAGGGCTCCCCTCCCCCTCTCCACATGCGCCTGAGGACATTTCTGACATCACTCGCCCCTCTGCCCACAGCCCAATGGGAGCGCTTCCACCCTCCTCTGTCTGGGGTGAGGCGAGCAGCTCAAATGTGGTGCAGAGTCTGTGGTGAAGGTAAGAGAGGATAGGAGTTGGACGGGAGCATAGCTCACAGTGGGCCACAGAACCTGGAGTATGATACCAGGAGGACCACGGTGGGCCCCAGAAGCTGGGGGAAGCCACCAGGAGGGCCACGATAGGCTGTGTTTAGGCTGGGGCAGGCCTCTGGAAGACCTGCGCAGAGCTTGGGTAGGCTGCGGGAAGGCGCCAACGAGCACAGATTTGTGTGTGGGAGTGCTGACAGCCACAGGGTGGGTGCTGATGGGCATGGGGGATGCAGGGGAGGTGCCGACAGTTTAGCAGGGGGCACCAATGGCCCGGGGGGGCATGTGTTGCCGTGTTGGCACTTTGCAATAAATAAGTGGCTTTTGGGGTGCAGTTTGGGCACTCGGTCTCTAAAAGGTTCGCCATCACTCAACTAAGCTATCTGTACAATGAATAGGGTTATCAGACTAAAGTATGTACGGTTCATAATATGAAGTTAAAACAGTCTTATTTATATAACATACCCAATATAACTCCAAAAATATGCCACATATACCCAATGTAACTCCAAAAATATGCCAACTGTTCTCTTTTTAATTTTCTTTATACAGGCTAATGATTTCATAATTGGTCTGGAGGCCTCTGAAATGTATTCAATTTAATAATTTTATAGCTTTCCTAATAACAGAGGGACCTAAATCGCTGTTTGTATATTGAAGATTTTTGGAAGTACAGAATTTTTTTTACTACATTAAATCCCTCTGCTCTCTGGAAGTATTGGCATTTGAAGAAGCAAAGTACACTGAATATATTGAAACAGTCTGATACTGGTTATTGCTATAATAAAATATAGTGTAATCTTGTTACCCTCCTATTTTTATTAATATTTCTCTCTTCTCTCCTCCCTTCTTTTTTAATTTTACTTTCTCTGGGATTTTTAAAAGTTAATTTAGATTAAGTTTTCTTTTTCGTTTTTAGCATATATGTTATCATTTTTAAAAAGTTAGATTCTGGGCTGGGCAACTGTCAGTTACAAGATAGAAACCTGACATATATTATCCCTAACACTCTTCTACTTAAAATAACAACAATAAAAATACATCCTGATTTTACAAAAAAAGCAAAGCACTTTGCTTGGAACTGTCTATATTGTTAGATGCTACCTTAATAATTCTTAGGTTCTTGATTAGAACTTAAATTATTAAGCTTCTACCAGATTTATGGCTGTGAATCTAACTGTAGATTATCTACATGTAAACAACACATGAACACCAACGACAATGACAAAACCAGTCCCTTAGGAAGGATTCAATATGTGGATAAAAATGCCAAAAACAATCTAAATAACTGGTTGAACAACCAGAATAATAAACATAATATTTATTGATTTATTGCTTTTTATTATTTTTTGTAAACAACATGAGGTGAATATATCTACTACTCCTTCCTCCTCCTATTTTCTTCACAACAACAACCCTGTGAAGTGAGTAGGGCTGAGACAGAGTGATCAGCCCAAAGTCACCATCTGGCTTTCATGCCTAAGGCAGAACTAGAACACACTCTTCTAGATTCTAGCCTAGTGCCTTAAACATCAGACCAAACTGACTCTATTATAACAATTAAAGTTATGACAATAATTATTGCAATTGTTGTTATCCTGCAACAACTCAAATACAATGTCATCATAGCAGGACTCTTTCAGAGAAACAAACAAAAAATTACATATTTGCGCCCACAATTATTCGCATTATTATAGTGGATATAAGATGCTTACAGTTTGGTGGCCCTGTTGCTTGGTAAGGTGGATAGGAAGCTGAAATGGTCGGTCGAGAAAAGACTGGAGGTTCCTCTCCAAACACCACAATCATTACTTGAATCAGTCCTATCAAATCTGACTGTGGCTGGAGTTAAAGGAGAGAAGAAAGTTACTTTTCTTTCTTCCACAAAAATAGTTTGGTTGCTCATTATTTGTATCAACAGATTCATCATCTCATCAGCTGCTGAAATTTAGTTGATTATTCTTTTCTTAGAGGGGCACGGTGGCTCAGCGGATAGAGGCCGAGCTAGTTGATTGGAAGGTCGGCAGTTCGAATTCCTAGTGCCGCATAATGGAGTGAGCTCCCATTACTTTGTTTCAGCTTCTGCCAATCTAGCAGTTTCTACTTGTAAAATACAAGTAGAAAAATAGGGACCACCTTAAGTGGGAAGTTAACAGTGCTCCTTGCTCCTCTGGCGTCTAGTCATGCCGACCACATGACCACGGGGATGGTGGGAAGGTAACAGCGCTCCGTGCTCCTTTGGTGTCTAGTCATGCCAGTCACATGACTACAATTGTGGGAAGGTAACAGTGCTCCATACTCCTTTGGCGTCTAGTTATGCCGGCCACATGACCACAGGGATGTCTTCGGACAGCGCTGGTTCTTTGGCTTAGAAACAGAGATAACCACCGCCCCTAGAGTCGGCTACGACTAGCACACGTGTGTGTGGGGAACCTTTACCTTTTTATCCTTTTCTTCTACGTTAAGGTTTCATTCACCTTAGTTGTCATTCAATTAACAGAAGCTGTCAAGACTTAAAAAATAACATACCATTGGGAACATGCTTCATGATGCTATGAATTCACATCAATGAATTATACTAATTACAGGCAGCAGCAATGGTTCTTTCAGTTGCAATTCTTAATAACACCAAAGGCAACATTGCAAAATTGTTAATATTTAAACTTTGTGAGACACTAATATTATACTCAATAGAGCTCCAAGTTCATTCTCCTATTATATTAAATAGTCAGAATATGAAATAAAACCAATATTTATATCTCAAAACAGTTTATTAATGCTTAAAAACCTTAAAATTATACTTACATGTTTCCATTCATGTAGATATGGAAGATATATTCTGCCATTTGCATCAACGTGCTTCCCAGTTTTAATTGTCATCGAACTAGTTGGCTTAACAAAACAGATTGGGGGATTGAATGGATATGTATCCAATAGCCAGAGACATATTGGGATATTGTAAATGTTGCCTAAAGAGATTTTAAAAAATATTGTTATATTTCCTTGTTGATAATAAATGGTACTGTGATAAAATACTGAGGTGGCAAAGATGTTACGCAATATATTTAAGTGCATAGGAATGGTCTTGAAACACAAAACTGAAATATTTTTATAAGCACATACAACATGGCTCTGGAAATTAACACACAAGGTATTATGAAAGCAAGTCCATTATCCCAAGCATCTGATACATAGCTACACTGCATATAACAATCCTCCTCAACTATGTCTACTTTTAATATTATATGATTTATTTGCATTTTATCACACTGAATCTTCTAATCCTCCTCAGCCTTCAGAAACCAAAACCAATCTTTTAGATGTTCACTACCCCTCTCCACTTTCCATTATCTATTACAAGCAGATGATGAAGAGCTAAAGTTTTTGAGGAGCTAGTTCCAAGTGAATGAAGATGAGAAGGGGGAAAATGTTGTTTACACGCAATACAGAGACTGGCTAGGAGTTCTTAGTTAGGTATAAACATGCAACCTGTTCTGGAAGAGTAAGCCTCTATTTAAACATAGAACCCACATCAGATTGTTCATAGAGAATCAAAGGAATAGTTATTAACATCTTGTGTAAACATGTGCCTGAGAACTGGAATTGTTATAATTGGTATCAGCAGCAACAGCATATGACATAGCTAACTTGGGAGATAATCATACAAAATCGGAACAGATAACCACATCCAGTGTATCCCAGAAAACTTTTGGAAGCTCCATTTTTATGAATTATGAGTAAACTTTTTTTATCCAATCTTATTGGATGTAATTTGCCCATATTGTCACCGATTTTCAGTTGATAAGTCACCTGAAGATGAAATGTTCCAGGAGATTGATATTATTAAAAAATTTCAGTCCTGATACTGATATTTCAACTAAATCTCTCCAATCTGAATAGCACCTCTTATATATTCTCCCTGATCTGCACAGAAATGCTCACACTCTCTCCCCAACCTGCATGACATCACATGCACATCTGTGCATCCTCCCTGACCCACGCAGTGACACTTGATCAATAGGTCACAAATTCTCCAAATTTTAGTCATGGGAGTAATGTGTCCTGGCATCCTGTAAGTTAGCCCATTTGAGATATCTTGGTTCAAAAACTGTTATCCTACGATGCAGTTTTGCTCAACTGAAGGTTACAAACAGATAAGCGAATTTTTGTAATATATAGGTACTAGCTTCCGATATCCGTGCTCCGTTACTGGGATTACCAAGGAAATTGAATGTTGTGTAAGAAACTGGTGCTGTTGCTACTGCCACTGTTCGGAGATTAGAGTGCGCCGCAGCGGAGAAGCAGCTACTTTTGAGAAAGAGAGAGACCATGAGAGCGAATGAGAGAGAGAGGAAGAGAGAGAGAGGGAGAGAGAGGGAGAATGAGAGAAAGAGA
>JANHFO010003316.1:5975-19850 GCA_032468095.1 Pareas carinatus
CCCCCTGTCGCCGTCGTCCCCGATCTGCTCATTGCCTCCAACCGGGCAGGATCCGACCTTTGGCGTCACTGCCATCACCACCATCTCCGCTTTCTCTGTCCTCACCGCCATTTTCACTAAAACCTCGTGTTGCCTCAGTCGTCACCACCTGATTGTCGGAGTCCTTTGCTCTCCCGAATGGTGCCCGTTGATGTCTTCTTTGGAGAGGGTGAAGGGTTTGGAGCAGTTTCCTCCATTCAGAGGAATCGGGTGTGGGTCCATCCCTACATACCAGACTGTTGGAGCCTTGTCTCTCCCGGCCCCGACGCTATGGAGGCTGCTTCCCGGCGGCCATTTTCCTGGAATAGTATGCCACACTATTCCTTTTTTCATGGGTCTGGGACAGTCTATATTTGAACACTCATATAATAGTAACAATCAATCTACAAGTCAGACTAGGATACTAAATGACACAACTATTATATATTTTAAAATGTATATTTTAAAATAATATATGTTAATATGTAAGCAACATTTCACTGGCACCAATAGATCAGAGCACTACTGCTAACACCACTTCTTCATCAACCTCCCAACACTTTCCTATATATGTCAGGTTTCTATTCAGATATAAACATATTTTAGGTAAGTGTAAGCTAGTAACTATTTCATAGTGTACTCCTGTACATGGAGAATAAAGCATACAGATCATCCTGGAAACAGATGATCACTTTAGTAACAAGGACAAATACACCTCCCAAACATACTGTGTGAGAGGAGACAATGGTAAACCATTCCTATAGAAAACTACATGGATAAACAAGATAAAGTGACTGATACCGTAGTGCAATTATGATGAACCTCCCAGTCAAATGGCACTCAACATGTGACTAAGGAAGACTTGAGGGTCTTTTGCTGTACTGATAGCATTTGCTTATCATAGTTGCTACATCTTTAGGAGCCTGCTTCTCTTATTCAAGCTGTAACTTAGGCCAATATTTCTCAAACTCAGTATGCTGGCTGGTTCTGCCCCCCCCACTTTTTTTCCTCTCTGCTAATTATTTATCATCACTAATCACAATTTTAATTGATGTAAATACTGTGATAAAGCATATAGGTTTATTGCCATTTTTTTTAAAAAAAGGAACAAAAATCAGGGGAGTAAATAGGTTTAGAGTATCTGAGTAAGCAACACCTTATAAGGGAATTACACTTTGTTCTTCTTTTGTTTCAGGCTAAATGGCTGAAAGAACTAAAAAATGCCCATGTCTCCTGATGATAGTTTTCATCACCTCTAGAAGTAGTGAAAAGCTTTTGATGAAAATAGAGGCTTTTTATTATTTATTTAATTTGGCGCTGTCTCTGGTAATCTTTTTCCCTCAAGGAAAACTGCTAAATTAAGGGTGCATTTATAATAGCACTTGGCTGTGGATTTAACACAGTAACTGGCATGGGAGGTGCCCTTACCATAATGGAGTTCACTCATCCCCAGCTGTAAGTCCCTATGATGATGACTGATTTATTAATGATGGAAAAAGACACAGTGGCTTCATTCCCGGAGAATTCATATTGCTAAAGCCAGAATAGAAAGCATTTGTTCTCTCAGAGAGAACAGACTATACTGTTTCATGGCACCCACATATCTTCAATCATGTCATGAAGAACAATATCTACAAACACTTTGCATGCACGTGCACACACACACACACGTGTGTGTACACAGATGCTAAGTATCCAAAATGAAAATCTGATATCAAATGTTATGTGGACAAAAATTAATTAAATGTAGAACAAATTAAAAATCACATGTCATCTGGCTGCAGAGAGTTTGCAGATAAAACAAAAGAATGTTTTATCAGTGTAGGGAAAGTAAGGTAATACAGGAAGCTTCTTCTGGGAAGTACAAGCTAAATACACCAAATCTTGGTGGGTATAAAATTATCAGTTGCTATGTTTCCACCTGTGGCGACCCCTTAATAGGCGAAACAGGGCAAAACAGTTGAAGATGATGTTGGACCCATTAAATCCAAAGTTTCTTTGTTTCATCTAAAACGGGTTCACAACCCCCAGTCCATAGATCAGCACCTATCTGTGGCATGCCAACAATTGGGCCACACAAGAAAGCCAAGTCCCATTGGCCGGTTGCAGGCAGCACAGAAAGCCATGCCCCCTTCTGGTCTGTGGAAAAACCTTTCTCCATGAAACTGGTCCCTGGTGCCCCAAAAATAGGAGGCCACTGATCTAGTTTAAACTGTTCATATCAGAAATAGACATTGCGAAATTCATTCCACTCTCCCTCTTGAAAAAAATGCACAAGGAAGTTAAAAACTAGGAAGCACAATTGATAAAATCCTCAATGAACACTTCTCATCTAGGCTCATGTGAGTTGATTTGCTTTTAGATATGGAAACCCTCTTCCTCCGTCCTTGTCAATCCCTCCAATTTATGATTTCTTTCTTGATTACCATAATACTAAATAAACAGTATTAATAAAATGAAGAGAAACATGACATGTATATATTTCAGAATCTGGAAGGGAGAAGAAGTCAAGAAGTGAGAAATACAACCAAAGAATAATGACATGATTCAAGATGCCATTCAATTCTGTCTGTTTTTCTATTATCTAGTCCTAAAAATAGCTCTATTAGATCCCTTTGCTAAGTTGTATTACTGTTTATAGTCTTGATTTCATTACAGCAATATGTTTATTGAATTAGTTCTCTGAAGCAGAGAAACATGCATCCCCATAACAGTCCCAGGCATTGCTAATTGATTACATTTGATCCACTTGTCATTAAACAGATGATCACAAAGGAAGTCATGCTATGTCACTATTTTATCTCCGATTGTAAACACACACACCAACACAGTTGCTAAGGAGTTATTTACTATAGCTAAGTAGTTAGCAGTAGACAAGAGTATAAATCATAGTCTGTGCAGAGTGGTTCCCTAAATAAGTCCCTTTGAAGTTCAAGCAGCAACAGAGTTGATCAAATTCAGTCCAGGAGTCAGCGATGGACAGTCAAGGGTTCAACAGCAATGAAGCACAGGAGCAAAAGTCACAAGCTTGAATTATAATGAAGATTGAAGAAAAACAGTTACGTAAATTTGTTTGCAGGCAGTTGATTGCAGTTATTCAGGTTTTTATCTATGCCAAGCAAGGAGCCTCATTGAATGGTGTTGCACTACTTGCCATTGCATGCCTTGTGACCTGGGGCATGGGGTGTGTGTGGCATGCCTCATCATCTAATAATGAGATGCCTGTGATTGATTGGCCTCCTCAGATAAATCATGACTTTAAGATTCTAAGGCCGATAATCCACTCAGCTGGAGCAACATTGTCAGAATCTGAATTTGAACCTGAATCGTGACCCATGACAATCACAAAACCTTATATACACTGTGTGCTCTGATCTGAAGAACTCAATGGTTATATTTGGAAATGCCCAGATTAACTTGTATTAGTGGTTGAGACAGAGGTTATAGTAGTATGGGAAAGAGGAAAAAATTCACCAAAGCCAGCTATGTAACTGAGGAGATCTTTATTAACAAAACAAAGCATGATGAATTAATTAATACTTTCCCTTGGGAGTTAGTTGTGTCCGTATTGACTAGTAATGAATTTAGCTTAAAAGAACATTCTTTGATAAGGAGAACTGGCAGAAAACTGTTTATGTTTTCAAAACATTTTTATGGAAACTGTTGTATACTAGAAATGGACAGACCACAAGCAACCCCTTAGAGCTTTGATACAGCCCCCAAATCTCCTTATCTAACATTAATTGCTGAAATACATTATCAGACTGCTAAGTAAGTACTACGTGGCTTTATAACAATTTTCTGAGCTGTACCAAGGGATGTTAGAAATTGTGTATTTAGGTAATCCTGCACCTTCTCTTCTATTTGCTACAACTCTACTAAACATGGATGCTGAATAGATCAGCTTGTCCCTCTTGAAAGCTGAAGTCTTCCCAGTACTTTGGGAAACTCCGTCCCTCTTCTATTGACTAAGCCTTATTCCAGGTAGGTCTTGACTTATAAAAGTTCATTTCATGATCATTCTGGCACTGGAAATAGTGACTGATTTTCGCACTTACGAACATTGCACCATCCCATGGTCACATGATCAAAATTCGAACCATTGGAAACTGACTCACTTTTATGACAGTTGCAGTTTTCTTCAGGGTCATGTGAATTCCTTTTGCGACCTTCTGACAAGCAAAGTCAATGGGGAAGTCAGATTCATTTAACAACTATGCTGTTAACTTAACAACTGCAGTGATTCACTTGACAACTGTGGCAAGAAAGGTCATAAAATGAAGCAAATCTCAATTAACAAATGTCTCACTTAGCAGCAGAAATCTGGGGCTCAATTGTGGCCATATGAAGATGACTACCAATACTAGATAATCTTGAAACATTTTGCTTTTTATGGGCAACATCTTGATTTCAGCTGTAGATTTACTTATCCTTTCATTTCCACAGATGTATTCTACTGCTAGGGAAAGCAGAGGAAGTCCAGACGCCACTGATGTGCAGTATAAATCTCATCATATGTTGAATGTACAGCAGAAATCAAGCATAGCAGAACAATGGAGAAGCAGGTGAACCAGGAACTGGTTGAGGTAGACTTGAGAATGAATTCTGAAAAGGCCTGGTTGTGACTCAGTAGGAAACCTTTGAAATCATGCACCAACTTTCTGGGTTCCTCTGCCCCTATGCCACTTGAATGGTTTGCTAAAGCTTTTAAAATGCCTCAGATATGTTCTATGTTTACATTTATCAACTATAAAACAACAGCCTTCAGACCGCTATATTGTGAATTGTTCAAATTAACCATCCTTTGATTTCACTGTGTTTCAGTTCGGTGAACTGTCATCCAATTGTTACAGTTCTGTTTTAGTATTTCTTTTTTCTTAGCTGAATGACTCTTTGCTAGTTAACTTCTATACCATGTATGTATTTATGCATATATATCTGTGAAAAAAAATCAGCAGAAACAGTCCAACAAATGCAAGGGACATGTGTAGTATTTTTATCCAAGCTGACAATCAAATCTTATTTTAATATAATAGGGATGGAGAAACCATTCTGTATTACTTTTCAGGCAAGGGTTAGACATCTTTTTTTCTATTAAGGGCTAGACTTCCTCAGAAGTAACTAATTGTAGGCAGTATTTCTTGTCCCAGTAGGACAAGAACAAAGTCAAAAAAACACTGAATCCACATTTTCTCTCTGACACCTCATTTTCCATTTTTCTGTCCCTCTTTTGTCTTCTTTTTTCTCTCCCTCTTTCTATTTCCTATGCAAAATTCTGTTCTCCAAACATAGCTTTTTGGCATGCTGGTTGGAATTAAGGCATATGAAATATACAGCAGAAAATTGATGAACGGTAAACCAGCATTTGTTTCGATGCTATCTTCCAGGTAGCTATGTATATGGCAAGAGCTAGACAAAAGTCTGAGAATAAACAGAATCAGTTTGTTGTTAAAGAAATTCTTATTTCAGATAATAGCCATTAATTCATAGCTATCTGTGAATCAGCAATAAAGCAATAAATATCAGGCAATATGTATTTACTAAGGAGAACATTTTCAGACATTTTAGCTTAGAAAAAGAAACCATATACTTTCCTCAGGGTAAAAATAATATTCCAGACTATCTTCACTCACAATTGTATTTATACGTTCTTAAAACCATTAATTTGTTTCTGAGAAATTGCAGCCCATATCTGATTTACTTGAATATGTTTACTTGAAATCAGTAGGAGATGTTTTATAAACTTCCAGTGATTTGAGTGCATCTGTTTTAAATGGAATTGTCCCAATGTCACCCGTTATGGGGTGCAGTTATTGTTGGTCTTCTTCACTGTGATTTTTGATGCTGTACTTCAAAGCTTAAAATGATATTCAAATTCAACTGAAACTGGATTTTGTAATCTTTGAAGCCATAGCAGCCTTTCCTAACCTGATGTCTTCCACACATTAAACTGCAACTTCCATCCTGACTGAAAAATAGAGAAATTGTACTACATTTGTAGTACACCAGACTAGGAAAGGCTGTTGTGCATTATTATATTTCTTTTAAAAAAATAGTATAAGTGTTGTAAAGGAGAAAGCCTTAGTTCTTTGTGTTTGTATTTTAACTTAATTGCAAAGGGGCTTTATGGATTACATTTAAAATCAAATATAGGTTAACTAAAGTACATATTAATATCTGTAGTAGTTCTCTTCATCGGAATATGGCTCTGCTTCTTTTATTTTGCTGAGCCATCAAATTTTAAGCTTATATTTAGTAGATTTACTAATAAGAAACAAATAAAATTATACAATAACATTTACAGGCAATGTATTCATGCAGAATGAGAAAAAACAATATTGGGGTTGAGGTTCCCCATATCTTAGCTGTTTTGTAGCTTTTGTTATTCTGACAAAAAAAAGCTTGTGAATCCAAAACTGGAGGTAGAGGGAGAGTTGAAAGAATTTAAAAAAGTACGTGGGAAAGAATAGTTCAAAGTATATAATCCTACTGCTTGAAAAAAATTAAGAAAAACACACTTGCTTGCTATAAAACACAACTCTTCCTGTCAAATAAAAAAGGCAATTTAAATTTCAAGACCTAAATTTGCCTGCCAAACTGCCTCCTGTAATGATATATTTTTTTGTTGCGGATAAAGTTAAAGAAGGAAGAACTACTAGAAGAGGAAGTCTGAGCTATGAAAATATTATTTCCCTGGAGATCTTTCTCTTCTTTTAACTCTTGGAATTTATTCTGACAACCCCTAGTTATAAACATTTCTGAAAGTGTTTTTATTTTGGCAATTACAGACTCTCTTTAAGTTAAACAGAACCTGAGATCTCAATAGATATACATGACATGAATTGAGTGTCTGCAAAAGGGTAGAGAGAGATGTAGAGAGAAAGAAGGAAAAGTTCATTTTTGGGTCAATGAACAATTGCTAGTGTCTGGAAAACAAAACAAGCAGAAGGTGAAACCTCCAAATTCTGACTTAACACCTTCTGAAATAAGTAGATATTTTATCTGAGGGTCTCTTGAGATAGAAAGTTCCGGAAAGATCAGAAAATTTACCTATCTCCAAATGAGCTAAATGGTAACTGATCACTACAAACTTATAACAACAGATAAAAAAATGCAAAATGCATTATCTATTTCCACGGCACAAATTAAACTACATTGCATTGTATTTATTATGCAATTATACAACATGCTTAATTATCAAAGTACCTTGGATAAATATTTTAGGTGATATTGTTTTTTGTTTTTTTTAATGATGCAGAGATATATAGTGGACTTGTGGCAACCTTTCTGTCTAATCACCCTGCATAAAAAGATTGACATCCACAACACATCTTTGAGATTCTGACTGAACTGTAAGCCCATGTGTGCTCATTTAAAATAAAGTCTGTGGAAATCAATGGTATTTAAAAGAACTGAAAAAGCCTTCGTAGAAGTAGAAAAGACCCCTTTGAGTTACAGTATCTACTCCAATCTTTTACCAACGGGGAGGAAACATTGGTATAGAATTCCTCTAATGAAGGAAAGTCTACTGCCTTTAAAGTGATTTACTTCCATAGTTAAACAAGTCATACCTTAATGATATTCTTCCCAAGGTTTAAATAAAGTATTTTAATTTTTTTTGGTACTATTTTCTTGAACAAAAAAATTATATTAAGGACATTGCATTATCTTTTAATCAATGGTTCTCCAAACTGATTGCAGAAGTAACTTCATGATTCCCAGCTATAATTTAATGGTCAAATCCTTCATCTAAATGGTTATCTTAACAGTTCTTTTTAGACAAAGCACAAAGACTTTTTAAAAAGAATTCTAAAATGGACAATGCAGAAATAGATTTCCAACTTTACTTACGGTAACCATTTTCTGCTCTGATTTGGACTGGAGTTATCAAGTACAATGAAAAGATGATAATCTTTCTCCCTGGTTCTGTTTTTTTTTTAAAAAAAAAATCCAGCTACTCATTCTCTTGGTTTTTTTTATATTTTGAATAACACCTTTGTTGACATCAATGGAGTTTACTTTCATTCATCGATAGTTAAAAAAGAGAACTTTTTTCCCAGCAATTCTGGTATAACAAATAGTTTTCCCTATCTAGCATATGGTTGTCCAATATGAATGAGCCTTAATATGATTTCCATGTAATAAATTAAACCCAGAAATGTAGAGGTACTATGAAGAATTTATCATCTAATTCAACTTTGAGAAATGATGAGCCTTTTAAATTATGATGGTAGACATGGACTTAGTATTCATCAAACTATAAAAGACTGTTACCTTGACTTTTTAAAGGATATGAATGGTGTACCTCGTGATGCAGCCTGGAATAGCAGTAGCCTTTTTAGACCCAGTATCATAATGCTTGAATGCTCATGTCTAATTAGAAACCTAATATGATCCTTTAATCTTTGATTCACAGTCAGGTTGATAAACATTGCAACTTGTGAATCTTGAGATGTTTTTTCTAGAGCCTAGAATTGTCTTCTCAACAATTTGAAATTTTGAATGATTTTTGAAGGCATGCCTAACACGAAGTGAATCAAGAATACCCAAGATATGTTGTATAATGGTTCTATCCTTGTTTTAGACTGAGGAGCTGGTGGCAACCTGGAATAGGGTGGACGGTGGTGCCTTGGATTGGGTCGTGCCTTTGCAGCCTCTGACCCAGCGCTGAATCAACCTGGCTCCTTGGTTTTCTAAGATGCCTAGAGAGCAAGTGGAGGGCCAGTCACTCCGAATCTGATCGAACCCTGGCTTGATCGCATATTAAGATCTACCTGGGGACGATCAGGGAGGCAAAGAGTAATTACTTCACCTCCTTGATTGCATTGGCAGATAACCACCCAGCATCCCTCTTAAGGGTGTCCTGCTCCCTTTTACATCTGGGGATGTGGAAAGATCCCTTGGAGGGTTCTGCTGAGGATTTTGCAAGTTGTCTGCATGATAAAATCGATCAGATATGGAGAGGTTTGGACTCTGCTTGGCAGGATCCAGGTGAGATGTCAGGTGCAGGTCTTGAGAATGTTACCTGGGGAGAGTTTGACTCTGTGACTCCTGAGGATATGGACAGGTTGCTCCTGAGGATATGGACTCGTGTCCGTCCTGGTTGGTACTGGCCTCCCGGGAGGTTACATGAGGCTGGCTCCAGGGAGTTGTTGAGACCTCTTTAAGTGAGCGGTTCTTGCCAGCCGCCTTGAAAGAGGTGGTGGTGGGACCCCTCCTTAACAAGCCCTCCTTGGACCCGACAGTTTTTGCCAACTATCGTTTGGTCTCCAACCTTCCCTTTTTGGCGAAGGTTATTGAGAATGTCGTGGCGTATCAGCATCCTCGGCAACTGGATGAAAAAATCTATCTAGACTTGCGCCAGTCTGGCTTCAGGGCTGGGTTCAGCATGGAAATGGCATTGGTCGCATTGGTTGATGATCTCTGGAGGGCCCGGGATAGGGGTTGTTCCTCTATCCTGGTTCTGCTAGATCTCTCAGTGGCTTTTGATACCATCGACCATGGTATCATACTGCACCAGTTGGAGGGGTTGGGAATGGGGGGCACTGTGCTGCAGTGGTTCTCCTCCTACGTCTCTGATCAGATGCACATGGTGTTGGCAGGAGGGCGGAGGTCGACCCTGAGGCGCCTGTTATGTGGGATGCCACAGGGGTCGGTCCTCTTTCCCCTCCTGTTCAACATCTATATGAAGCTGCTGGGTGAGATCACCCATAGCTTTGAGGTGGAATTTCATCAGTACGCTGATGATAATCAGTTGTACGTCTCCACCCCAGGCCACCCCAATGATACCGTTGAAGTGATGACCCAGTGTCTTGAGGCCATGCGGGTCTGGATGGGGAGGAACAGGCTCAGGCTCAATCCCTCCAAGACTGAGTGGCTGTGGTTTCCAACGTCCCGATATAGCCAGTTGATTCCATCTCTGGCCACTGGGAGCAATATATTGCCCCCGGTGGAAAGGGCTCGCAACTTGGGTGTCCTCCTGGATTCACGGCTGTCATTGGAAGATCATATGACGGCCGTGGCCAGGGAGACCTTCTATCAAGTTCGCTTGATGCGCCAGTTGTGTCCCTTTCTAGATTGGGACTCATTACGCACAGTCACTCAAGCGCTTGTCATCTCTTGCCTGAATTACTGCAATGCTCTCTACATGGGGCTCCCCTTGAACCGTACCCAGAGACTGCAGCTGTTTCAGAATGAGGCTGCATAGGGGATTATGGGGGTCATGCCCATGTGACCCCCCTCCTGCACGAGCTACACTGGCTGCCTGTGGTCTTCTGGGTGAGTTTCAAGGTGTTAGTGACCATCTTTAAAGTGCTCCATAGCTTAGGGCCAGGGTATCTGCATGAGCGCCTGTTACCAACTAATATCTCCCACCGACCAGTTCGCTCACACAGAGAGAGCCTTATCAGGGTGCCGTCAGCCAGACAATGTCGGCTGGTGACTCCCAGGGTCAGAGCCTTCTCTGTGGCAGCACCGACCTTGTGGAACCAACTCCCCCCGGAGATACGTACTATCTCTGATCTTCAGGTCTTTCAGCGTGCTCTCAAGACTTATCTTTTTATCCAGGCCAGGCTATCTTGATTTCCCATGTGTCCCCTTGGGGTGGGTTTTTTAAAGTTTTTAATTGGGTTTTTTTATCGGGTCTTAGTATATTCTTAAACTTTCAGCCTTTATTTAATTGTTTTAAACAGATTTTAATATTGGTTTGTCTATTTTGTATGTTTTAATAGCTGTACTGAGTCCTTCGGGAGTAGAGCGGTATATAAATTCAAAAATTAAATTAAAGTAAAGTAAAGTAAATTAAAGTAATTCAATAAAAATAGAATGGAGAAAGAGAGATTTTGGGCATTATTGAAGTATAAAATAGTAATATTTTCTCCAGTAACTTCACAAACCAAAGAAATATCTAAAATATTTATAAATCAACACCTTGTCAACTGGAATAGTGACTAACAAAAAGCATAAGTGAAAGTCGAAGTTTAAAACACCTTCCTGAATATAAACACTTTCACAATAGTAGTCAATTCTTTGCCTATGGAGACTGTATTGCATAACTAATTCTTCTCTTGTGCCAGGTTCCTCCTCAGTGAACACCCAAAATATATTGGGCTACAGCTTCCCTCATTTCCTGCTGACATAGCATTCAATTGAGTAAAGATAGCTTAATGAATCTCCAGAGTTTGATCTGAAAAGACAATCTTATAATTGTAAGCAATACACAATTAATACCTTCATAGAAAAATGCAATTAACAATATGTAATAAATGAGATTCAATGACTGCACCAAAAAGCAAGAAATCTTTGTCCAGTCAATGACCAGCACAAAATAAACAAAGTGTCAAACAAAAAGAAAGTACAAAGCTACAACCCTGGTCTTAAAACAAACAGAGAAGTACAAAATAGTATATGCAACACTAACAGTGTAACTCTACATAATTCTTAAGCACATATTACATTTAATGTTAAAGCTATACTCTATGACACAATAAACTAAAGCCACTACAAAATAATTCCCAAAACCTTAAAAGGTGTTATTTTAGCAATATAACTATAATCTATAAAATCACAACACAATAAGACTGAGTGAAAAATCAATAAAATTATCCCTGCACTAGTTTTTGCCTTATTTCCATTGTGATAACATAATACTTAGCTACTCAGCAAGTGATAGAAGGTTTCGGAACTTCTCAAAGGAACTTTACAATTGTCCAATCTTCCACTATATTAGCATAATAGAGCTAAAATTAAATTGGCCTGATGGTTAATGTAAAATTTACAGTGCAATAGTAGACTGATTGTTTCTGACTCAGTAGCACCACATGGGTAGGTATCCTCAATTAATGAAATTTTTGCATACCTGCCTTGCAGCAGTGCAGAAGAGAGGAAGTTACCTCAAGTTTTAGAGAATACTTTTCTCTGATTGGGAAAGGTATTCTCTTTCCAGTCAGTCTTGGGCATTTGCTATCTCCTTAGTGGCAGCAAGTATAAGTCTCAGGAATGTTGTTGGTACCAGTTTCTATGCAACCTTCTCGTCATAAATTCCCATCTGTGCACCATATATTTCAATTCCTTTCCATACCTTTCGCACTGAAGGTAAATATATGTGTCCCAGGATAATGTTATAGGATCTAATCTGAGTCGATCATGCAGACCAAAGATTATTCTGCCAAGTTTCCATCGTAAGGAAACTACTCTCTCGTTCCAGGATATGTGCACTGTGCTGTTCCACATGTTGTATTTATATGGCTCCTGGTTGTGTATGGCATTTAGTTGCTAATAAGGGTGTTAGTGGTTGGCTATTAAGTTGTTAAGTATTGTTTTCTTGTGGCATCTCAGCTCCTAAGTATTTGATAGGTTGGTGGTAAGTCAGCACTCCTATTGACTGACAAAGGGCCCATTTCTCAGACTTCAATGTTTTCTCTGACTATTTTTGTCCCTGCTAAGTCAACAATTGCAGTAGCTGTGAAACTGCAATGTCAGACTATCAATAAATTTGGGCCTCTTCTTCTAACCACTCATTCATATTCTTGCAATCTGGTAATTATACATACTCTCTCTGTGTGTATGTGTATTTGTGTGTGTGTGTGTGTATGTGTGTACAAACACAGTACTATTTTAATTGTTTTATGTTTTTATTATGTATGCCACCCAGAGTCACTTGCTGAGGCTGCAGATAAATAAATCTATAAAGGCTAACTAACCCATCATATTTGACACTATTTGTAACACAGTTGAAAGGATTTTGTTTCCTAATTCCTTAACTGATGTTAACCTCTGTGTATGCACTTTTTCCCCTTTGCCTCAGCATAGTTCATAAACCCATATCTTTATGAGGAGTATGTAGTATATTGATGAGTATCCATAACTTGTCCACATTCCTTGCCCTTATTTGTCCTGGTAGGGCTAAATATTCTCTTATATGAATACTGTAGTTCTGATTACACTTTCTCCTATTTTGTTTTTCTGGTAATGTTCAAAGTTGCCTCACTGATTAAATGTTATTGCCACCTCATTGCTGATGATCGATGTGTTTCTGGCAACTGATACTTGGCAAAATTTTGAGTGCTGTGCTACTCAGTATTTCTGTTATATCTTTTTTCCCCTTTCACTTCAGCACTGCTGCATTGAAAGGAGTTATTGCAGTGTGGCCAGCTCTGAAGTTTGATCACTCCAAATGAAAAACAATCATTACTGAAAAGAAACTCAGTGATTAATGTTAGCTCAAGCACTTTATTTGTTCAATACCATGGCATGTTGGCAAGAAAAGAAACGGTCTTGCTCATATCAATTATACCCACACATTAATCTGTTGACTGACAGAATGTCTGTTACAATCTTATGAGCCCAGCCCATAACCCAGTTGAACCAGATTTGAGCCAGTAAAGCCTAAAAGAGATTAAATCCAAGTATGTTGCTTAATTGAATTGTACTTTGTCTAATAAATTAAGTCAGCTAATCGGTCATGGGTTCTATGTTATATTCAGAAAACCACACAAATACAGGATCTTTCAGCTTGTAGCTGAAAAAATTAAATACTGTACCCACTACTAATTATAACTTTCTACCAATAGAAAGCCCTAGTCTATCAACCTGTTTTCTTCTGGGTGTGCTGCACTCCATTTCCCATAATTTATAACCACCACAGTCCCAAATCATGCTATGTTAGGAGTTACGGGAGCAGGAGGCCAAAATATTTGATGGGTAGCAGATTGCCTTAGTAATATCTTAAATATTTTATACCATATGAAGCAAAATTTGCAAAACTTCAATACTATTATTATTATTATTTATTAAATTTTTATACCGCCCTTCTCCCCGAAGGGACCCAGGGCGGTGTACAGCCAAATAAAAACAATT
>JANHFO010003316.1:26577-40836 GCA_032468095.1 Pareas carinatus
CTGCCTACCCTCTGAGGTGGTGGCCATGAGATGCAGGCGACCGTTTCACCAAACCAGCAGACACCCCCCAGTTTTTAGCCCCCCCCACTTCCCTCAGTTTATAGGGACAGCATACATTGGCTTCTGCAAGCTCTTCCCTTTGGCACAGACTCTGTGCCATATTTGGCCCCCTCCCTTAGGAGGGAAGAGGGAGGAAGCACTTCTATTGAACTGATGGGCAGAGGGGTGGGTAAAGTAGAGAGGGGGAGGGGGAAGGGAGCCCTGTGTCCCTCTGGCTTGCTGCTAAAGTTTTTTTTTTAGTTTGCTGGGTGAATGCCTGTGTGCCAGCACAGAGGTCTCTGAGTGCCGGAAGTGGCACTCGTGCCATGAGTTTGCCATCATTGATTTAGGAGATATGATGGTAAGTGAAAAATGCTGAGAAATCGTTGTTCCACATGGATATGTCTATGCAATCATCATGAGACAACTTGAGGAAGATGGCTATGTTCTGTTACATTATGTTGTTACATATTGTAGTTACATGTTGTTCATGTAGTGCTACAAACCCAGTATTTATCTTCTATTAATGAATTATGACTATAGTACAAGAGCATTTCATCCTGATAACCTATTCCAATAATTCCTGAGATCAATACCTCAGAGCCACAAGCTGCTTGTCTTAAGAGTCATACCGAACTCTTGTCAAAGCCTTGTGCAACAATGCCAAACTATTGCTATGCAGAACTCACTAAAATGAAAATCCTGGATTCATTTCCTACATTTTCCACATTAAAAGGCAACATCTATCACAAGCACAACAAGGGCTATGAAATGTACTGTATATAATTATTTTTAATCTTTCTGAAGCTATGAGCTCTGGTCTCACTTTTTGCTATTGCTTACAGTGACCCTGAAAATCTAAACTATACGATGTTTCCCTTGTTTGATCTTCATATCTTAGTATTGAATGAATCAGACAATAGAGTTACTGATTTCTCTTCATGGTAATTTTATTAACATGTTTTGTTCCAGGCACTTAAAATGCTGATGGAACAGCTGAAAAGATTAGTGATAAACTGGTAAACCCGGTGCTTTTTTTTGTCATTGTACGCACCGGAATAGAGTTCCGGCACTTTTTTTTGCCTTAAATACAATAAATGAAATTTATGTTAAGAACTGAATAATGAATATTTTCAATAAAGATTAACAAAATGTGAGTTCCGGCATCTTTTTTTCTTGCAAATAAACACTAGGTAAGCTTATTAGATATACATTTGGTTGTTTCATCATCTCCATCCCAGTCTTTTACTATGAGTTGGTAAGAATATTTGTACAAAATTCACTGTGGTCATTTTGAAATATAAGTTTGTTATAAGTTTTAAACAGAAGGCAACAATATAGCAATCAATTATGTCTTTTGACATCTGAAATCAGATTTCAGGCTTTCCTTTTTTAAAAAAATAACTCCAGTATTTCATGTTCACTTTGTGGAAATTATAGACATGGTGACATTTAAACTTTTGCTTTTCATAGCATTTCAGACTTACAACATTTAAAAAGACAGCTATTAACATTTGCAAAAATCTTTCCAAAACCAACTGTTCTAACATGAAGAATTCCAATTATACTGCATAAGAGGGTTATCGACCATTTTTCTACAACACTACTTTGAAATGTTTGATATTAAACCAAGAGCTAAAATGTCAGTTGCACATAGATAATAAATTAAAGTTTATTAAACCATGTAAGATTTACTTAATATTGCAACTTTGACCTTTAGGCTGATTTTACTGTGGCTTGCATAACTTCTTCCTTGCTGCTCCTTTTTTTTCTTTATCTCACTAATCTTGCCTGATTGTTAAAACAAAGGTTGTGATGCTTACTTCCAGAAGCAGCATTTGTGAGATTAGTGTTTCTGTATGACTGCTTTACTACTAATGCCTTATATTATTTTAACTTCTTTCTTTGACATTGAGTGATTCTTGTTTAAAAAAACAATCAAAGCCTTCAAAATTCCTCACTATTTTCCAGTATAGTTTTTAATATAAAGCACAAATGTAGAATTTTATTTTACTTAACAACATCAAGAATTCCACATTTCTCCTTCCTGTTAATTATTACATGGTAGTTGCTACAGTCTATATAATAGCATGTAGGATCTGTAACAAAACAATGCATTATTACACACTGAATTAGTTATTTTTAACTAATCCATTGGAGTAGTTCATACGTAATATTATTAAACTGTTTGCTATGTTTATCACCAAAAATGATGTTTTAATGTAGGCATTACTTTTAAGCTTCTGAGTGCAATTCATATTATTGATTATATTTATAAAGTCCTTCATCAAAAAAGGCCCTAGAAATTTACAGCACTCCTATGCTTCTTAGTTTCTCCCCATAACATACGTTCTGACATTGTTGGCATGCTTCTGCGTCCCATTCATTAAAATGTCTATTAATGAAACCTATGAGGTAGTCCTGATCTAACATGATGCTTGCCTCCAGAACAATATTCCTTCTGAGAGTTACATCTTCTCCCTCAATCCTATTTAAAGGAATCTTCAAGATGTGGCTATTCCACCAAGCCTTGGGTAAAAATGATTAATACTCCCTTAGTGCAATATTTTGGTTTTTTTTTTTTTTTAGAAAAGCTTTATTACTTTTGAATTAAAAAACAACATTTACATACATATATACGTATTTACAAACATCCCTTGCATACATACCTATTCCCCTTCCCCTCCCTTCATTGTTAATTTTTAAGCTTTAATCCTTCTTTAAGTCTTTTATATCTATATACATTTTATAACATTATGTACGTTTTTTATATTTTATAACATTTGTTAACCATTTTTAGACATGCTCTTTGCCATTTTAGTTTCAATTCCGTTAATCACTGACTTTTTATATTGTTGATCCCAATCAGGACTCTTCATCTCTTGTAAACAACCCTGTGATTTGGATCTTACGAAACCAAAATTGACGTGTTTTCCATTTACTTTTGACTTTTTTCTTTTCTTCATAATAGTTATAAAATTTATAAGTTTTACGTTCCTACTTTCTAATCTTACTTCTTTTCAACCATTCTATTCTTTCATTCCTTTATTCTATTTTTTACTTCCTTCTATTTCGTCCTTCTTTTCCTTTCTCGTTATTGGACTTCTTGTTTTCTGATTTCACTTACTTGTTTTTACTATTCCTATATATTGTTTATCTATCTTTCTCACCCTCTCTTCTATTCTTCCTTTCTTCTTGTCCCGTTCCTATTCTTCTTCCTTAACCTTCCATAATAAACCTCTTCCTCTGTTCCATTCTTATTGGTTATTATTTCTTAGTCGCCTGGTTTTATCCCTAACCTTCTTTCCATCTAATTTGTGACTCCTTTTCCATTTCTTATAATTAACTTTCTTTCCACCTTCGCTTCTTCCTCTTCCTACCCTCCTTATTTCTCTCATTCTTCGGTGGCCTTGCAATATTTTGGTTTTAGTTGGGGTTGTTTTTCTGAATTCTTATATTTTAGTTTATGTTCTATTGAGGACTTACAGTGGACAGCGTGGCGGAAAGGCAGCAGACTCTGGAGGCTCCCGACAGCTGCCTGACAGTTTGCAGATAAGTTGTGCTGGGGATGCAACGAAAAGAGGGGATGTTCTGCATTCCAAGGGAGGTGGCAACCGCTCTCAGAGTGGGAAGGGACCCCTCAGAAGATCTAGTGGCAGATGCACTGCCACTAGGCCAGGAGTTCTCTTCCTGTCAGCTTTGCTAGGGAGACAGTATTTTAAATCATGTTACAACCCCTAGTACGGCCCCTTATGTGTGTGTGTGTGTGTGTGTGTGTGTGTGTGTGTGTGTGTGTGATATGTGCTGGCACATATATATATGTTATATTTTTTTTGTGCTGACACATAAATAAATTCAGGGAAGACCAGGATAGATCTATTATATATATATATGTAGGTCCAGGTGTGTTTGAGTCTTTTCCCGTGTAGAGTGGAAAGTCTCTTGGTGACGTTTCAGCAAGGCCTGCCATCTTCAGGCTGATGCTTTTGGCTTCTTGTTACAACTACATGCCTGTACCCGTGAAAATCTCCGAAAACAAATATATATATATTGTGTCCGGTGAGTGGCAGTCAGCAAACGGCAGCATGGGAAACTACGGACCATGATTGGCCTCGCAGTAAGCCAATTAGAAGCTGGCACGGAAGCGCTCCCTTCAGGGATTGACCGGCTGCTCCGGCCCGGACTTTTGAATGCATTTTTAATGGGGAAGCGATGAGGGTTTTACTCATCTTGGTTCACGTTCTTGGAAATAAAAGTTGTGTTGTTGCACGCTCGTGTTCCCGTTATTCTCCAACCCACAGAACATAACAATGTATATATATATATGACATATGACTGGCATGTACAAATTCTCAGTGAATGAAACAGACAAGTGCAGGTTCATTTTCTGCCTATACTCTACAATTACATTTTTTCACTTTCTTGTTTATACACTATCTAAAAATAAAATATTCCTTGCATTTTGTTTAGAGAAGGAGAAATGATTTCCTGTTTGTTGCTTCAAAGTAGAACTGGTAAAAGAAATTCCTAGCAGAAGTGTCAAGCCATTTAAACCTATCTCAAAATTTGATGAACCTAGTCCACTGATATTTTTTTTTAAAAAAAATGGTAACAGCAACCAGAATTTATAATCCAAAAAATAAACCTATGATTTTTTTTTAGGAGACTACATCATTAACTTTTAAAATATTAAAAAGAACAGTTTAAAGAAGCACCCCAAACAGTCACTAAACAGTTGCACAGGAATTAATTAATGCTTTTTTGGTAGGATTCCAAGCCTTGGCATCTGCCCAAGAGAAGCTGTCTTATAAAATGGTCACATGGATTTCCTGTACTATGGTCTTCTTTTGAAAGAAGTTTTTGTTCTTCACAGTTTTCATCATTTGAAAGTTTAACGATCATTCTTTCAGCTTTAATTCATTCAAAATATGACCTTCGAAATGCTACAGGATCTCTGCCCTTGATGGCCTCTATTTATAAAGATCTGGATTTGATCTACTACAATTTCATCTTTTTCTCTATCATAGGATATCTCTCATGATATCAGGAAAAAGCACTTTTTAAAAAAGCTAGAAGTATGTTTTTCCTCTCAATTGTCCAGCTTCTGTGAACCAAGTGGTCACAATGCATGACGGGCCTCCATTTTTTTAAAAAAAAATCTCATTTGTTTTATCAAGATTTGGACAGATTAAAGTAAATGTATATTTCAACTGCCCCTGAAAATGAGTTGTTTTGGCCATACATAATATGACAGCAAGAAGCTTGGCAAAGAAAGAAAGGGAGTCTCATATGGTCATTTCTAGCTTATTAGCTTTCATTAGTGAGGCATTCGAATCTGAGCTGGACGACATGTTAGGCTATTGTCTTAGTTGCTGAGGTACTTCCTCTCTTTGTTGGCTTGTACTAAGGAATCTATCAGGCTTTTTTTAAATGAGGCACTTGGTTTTTTTCTGAGTACAGAAGGGAGTAAATTACTCCCATTTTGTCTTTTTGTACTCAGAAGAAAAACCAGGTGCCTCATAAAAAAGTCTGATATACAACATGACAAGATCTGAGAGTGCCAATTGGCTCTAAACTACTCATCTTTTCCTTGCAGTAGGAAGAGTAACTTGCGCATGGTAATGTTAGGCCATAGCTTGGGGAATTCATTGCTTGAAGATAGATAGTCTAGCATCACTGCAAACGTGACTTGGCTGGAGTGCAGAAAAGAGATTCTCCTGGAGAATACCAAACACGAATTCTTGGTTTGTGTCTACAGATTTCCACAGCACAGGTAGTCCTCAACGTACCACTGTAATGGGTCCTGTCCATCATGACCATAAGTTGTGATGGTTTTAAAACAAGTCATCCACCTGTCCCACTGTTATGACTTAAAGCAGCTGCCAAACAAATGCTGCAGTCTTTAAAGTCAAGCAATGATTCGCTATGGGCTGGTTTTACCAAAGTCCAGAAGTAAATGCCAGGCTTTAGCAAAGGCATCCTAAAATGTGATCATGTGACTGTGGGATGATGCAAATGGCTATAAATGCAAGTCGGTTGCTGAGTGTCCAACATGAGGTCATGTTACTGCAGATTGTGCCGAGCCATCAGAACTCTGGAACCAGGTTATAGGTACCCATGGGGAGGTCCATTGTAATTTTGAAGAAATGATGAACTATAAACAAGGACTATATATATTTGAAATCATCATCATTTTAGTCATTGTCCATCCACTACAGGATGTATTCATAGGCATATTTCCCAAAGTAATACTGACTGCATAACCCAGGTCTTTGTCTGCATGATGTTTTCTCCAGAACTATGCTTTAGATATGACCATTAACATCAATACACCAGGTCCATCTCTCTTCCAGAATGAAAAGTTTCAATGTTTGGGTAGTAATTCATTACCTTTTTCCAAATTAGGTAAAGACTGGATGAATACATGATGTCATGGAGGCTTACCTAGAGTTTATTTGTCTCTCAAAGTTTACAGTGAGTCAGGGGTATGGACATTCTAGTACCTTGTCTTCTTAGGCTGGTGGTGTTTGCAGAAGACTCAGAGAAGCATCTGGCCTTCTCTTTTCCCCAGGGGAACCATTGGGAATTGTCAATCAGGAACTTCCTGCCGGGAAATAAAATTTGTCCATCTCTCATAAAGAGGAGGTCAATTATTATATTTTATCAAAGCAACTGAGTCTTAATTTATAGTGGGAACAAGATCCAGCTCCAATATCCTTGTAGAAGCTGACCTATGAAAAGCTTCAGCAGCCACTGTAACTTGATCACCCCTAAGTGCAGAATGTAATGTATGCCATGCTGCGGGTGGTGGTATAGTCTAACCATTTAGGACAGGGGGCGAAGTAGTTCATCATTCAATGAAATTTGCAGGTTGGATCTGGACAGCATGGTGGCATCTGCAGGTTCTCGCTTATTTTGTCAGCATAATGTAAGCAGAGTCTCACCTCAGCTTCTATATTTTGGGAGATGTGGGCAAAACCACTCTACAAACAGCAAAGAGGTGTTTCTTGTGTTTTGATACATAATGCTCCTTATGTCACCCTCCTTGACCTTACCTGCCAGCAAAGCTGGAATAGCAGCTCTTGAGGAAATCCAGAATGACAGAGTTGGAAGGGACCATGAAGCTCTTATAATCCAAGTCTCTGCTCAAGCAGGAGACGCTTCCTTGGAGAAGAAGATCAGAAAAGAAGTACCAACCATGAGCACTAAAATTGCCTTTATTGTAAGGTCAGAGTAACAGAATGTTGCAAGTCTGAAAGTACATCCCCCCATCACTTACCTAGATGGAAAACTAGGGAGGATCCCTTCTGAGGTACTTATTCCATCCCCACCACTCTTTCGGACTCAGATTTCATTGCCTAGGTCTAGGATGTGGCTCTTCCTCCTGTCTCTCAAGGCCATTCCCACATACCATTACAACAGACCAGATCCAAGTTGTTCCCTGTTTGAGATAGCAATAGCAATAGCACTTAGACTTATATACTGCTTCATAGTGCTTTACAACCCTCTCTAAGTGGTTTATAGAGTCAGCATATTGCCCCCAACAATCTGGGTCCTCATTTTACCAATCTTGGAAGGATGGAAGGCTGAGCCAACCTTGAGCCGGTCAGGACTGAACTTCCAACTCTGGGCAGAGTTAGACCGCAATGCTGCCACCATGACTTTAAGGCAGAGATAATGGCAAATGGTACTCCTTCTAATTCGAGGTGGCTGATATTCAAAGCTGGTCATGTAGGTACATTACTTGAAGCAAAAATAATCCTTGGATACCTTTCTGTCTTTCTGGAAGTAAATCTACAACACCAGCAAGTTAAATAACAAATATTTTTCTATACATGTGGGGCATTCCAAAGCAGTCCATTCTGCGTAATGGTAGAACTGGTCCTGGGATTTGGCGATAATACTAAATCCTTAATTTCCCCATAGTACATATATATAAGCATTGCAGTAAGAAAGTAAGTATGCAACATTGGATTTGATCCTACAGAAATAGGTACCATGCTAGCAAAGTGAATTCTTATAATGCTTGGGAATTAGCTTAAATCTAATTCAGTGGATGTCTGTCATCAGCATAAAACAGTAACGTTCCTTGCACAGGCTTTCCCATATTAGAAATGATCACATCCCACCAGGCTTGATGCTAATGATGACAATGATGGTGATGATTTATATCATATTTAAAATAAGCCGAGGAAATATTTTACAAGCATTTCAGAAGACAAGATTCATCATCTTAATCCAGATTAGATGTAAGTAGAAAAGATTGGCAGAGAGGGGAGCAGGATATCTGGCACGTTTAATTTTTTATAGTTATATCTAGAAGGCTTATCTTGATCTGTAAATCAAAAGAGTTTGTTTTTTAAAATATATAATCTGCCCATGGAACAAATGATAGGTTGCAGCAAGGTTTTGGAAGAGAAATCCTTCAAGTGATCTGCCATGTATCAACAGAAGAGAATATTTGTAACTCAGGGTTGAACTGTGTGGGGTCCTTACTGATCTCTGAGATTGGCTGTTTTCTTGCAGATGTTTCATTACCCAAACTAGGAACATCATCAGTGTACTGATGATGATGATGATGATTGTTACCACTAACAACATATTCCCTTGTTTGGTAGTGAAATGTCTGCAAGAAAACAACCAAGCTCAGAGCACCAAAGACCCCACAAATCTGTCATGTTTTCTAGTCATTGGCTATTGATCCCATCTAGCCAATGTCCTTAATTCCTGCTTTCATGTCTGTTTCAGGAGAAACAGCTGAAGATGCACTTTAGATTTAGGACCTCTTGGTGGAATAAAGGAAAACAGTATTTATTTAAGAATTGTATATTGGCATAATTGAAAACCCTTTTTAAGGTACTGAAGCTTGTGGGTATAAGGATAAAGGATAGAAGAAATTTTAGTTATTCTGTCAAATTCATTAAAAAAGACAGTAAAATAAAAATGATAAACAATGTTGATAATGCATTTTTTTTCATTTTGACAATGATGGTTAACTAAAGAAAACAGCAATGAATTCATTAAGTGAACTAAAAGATGTAGATATAATGTGAACTAAAAGATGTACTTTCATGTTTTGCATGGAAAGTAATTGAGTACTATCTGGTAATAATAGCATAATTAGAATATTGAAATAAAATAGTTAGGTAGCAACAAAACATTGCTACAAAAATTGGGAAGAATAAATCTTATGAATCTGTGAATATGATTTCCGTTCTACTGTATAATTTTGGAAAGGTTATATAATTCCTACATGGAAATTAACTGGTAAACTTGTCAAGAATGATTTTTGACTGTGGATATAAATTCCTAGGCCAAATTTTGGGGATGGTAAATATTACGTGATTAAATGAGGAGATGAAGTGCATTGGACCTAAGACATCAAATATTATGACATGTCAGTTGAAGAACAGTCTGATGGATGAATGTGCAAGCATTTTTAGGACTGAAGTGCACATCTCCTAAAAAGTGAAATGAAATATTTAATCCAATATATTTTGATGACATATTTTATGGTTTTAATTGTTGCAGCCACTGACATTCAACGCTGAATATATTTTTTGGAGGAAGTATCATATGGACCATTTCAAGGGTTTGAAGGATGTAATGAAGTGGTCAGAAAGCTCTGAACAAATTGGAATGCACTTTTTTTTTAATTTACAGGAATAGCAAACAGTGGCAGTTTCCAACATGTCGTCCAAGAGACTACCATTCTACCAAAAAAGGCACAAGCATTTTGACCAGTCTTATCGCAGCCGTGATACTAGATACCTGCTCCAGGAATATTCAGCAAGGAGGTAAAGAGCATAATTGCTGTTCCTATTTGAAAGTAATTCGCATCTGCATACCTTTTAAGTTATAAAATTAATGAATGTGAATAATGACAAGAGCTAGGGTATTATTAGACAGGGATCCGCAATCAGTTTTTTGTTCAGACTTCTTTCCCAGGAGTGTTGAAATTGACATCCCAAAGGTGTAGCAGACTATAACTGAAAATTGTGGGCGAACGTAGCTTTGGAAAGTTTCCAGTTGATTTACTTACTTATGTATCACGTGTGTAAGTTTTAACTTTAACTCTTGTTCCATTTTGACTGAGTGGCACGCAATCTTGAAATCAACTTAATAAGAATAGTAAAAAGAATGGTGAAACATTCAGAAACAGTACCACCAACTCTCTCTCAATTCACAACATTCTCACCAAGGACCCACCACTCATCTTAACCTTAATCTTAACCCTAACTCTGGGGAAGTAGGCAGGTTTTAAGGGTTCATTTGAATGAAAGTTCAGGGTAGAGTCAGCAATTTATAGAAATGCAAGGATTACAATACGCTTGCGCCAAAAGAATAATAGAATCCTAGAGGTGGAAGGACAGGGTCTACTATCGCATCTCCGAGAAATGACTATCAAATTTGTAGTTGAAGATCTCTGCTGAGAAGAATGCACCACTTTAGGTAGCAACCTGTTCTACTTTTTGCTTTATTATGGGAGGATGACATTAAGAAATGTATGTGTGGTTATTGGGCCCTAAAAATCTCAGGCTGATGAAAAGTTGTCTTAAGAACAATGCAACAAATTTTTTAAAAAAGTTTCAAGATGCTTCTGCAGACATATTTTGAAAAGGATCAGCTCCTATTTGCAGTCTGATCATCATTTTGCAAGGGGTTATCTGCTTTTTCTTTCTACTGTAAAGGGAATTATATTAGCAAATAGAATAGGGAAAGTAAAACTTGTGTTTTCTTTTCTGAAACATAAACCTTGGCATTTTCACTCTGTCAAAGATATTCATTGTTTTTATAATAATGAATTTATTGATCAATTATTGTGAATGTTCATGTATTTTTCTATTATAGTGGTACCTCAGTACTTGTTAATTGATTCTGGGAGGTGTGATGAGTACCAAAAATGAAGATGAGTACCAAACAAAATTTTCTCATAAGGAATGATGTAGTGAGTCACAAGGCAGCCAACATCAACAAGTTCTAGCTTGTCCATTGAGTACTAAACATACAATGAGTACTGGAACAAAATTTTCATGTCAAAATAACAGATTCAATGGGTTTCAAAGTAGTTGAGTAATAAGGTACCACTGTATTCTGTTCCCTGATCGGACCCTAGTTCTTCTCATCAGCGTAGTAGAAATATATCCTCACTATATTCCTTTAATCACGTGTGGGAATTAATAGAGCTTTAAAGATTCCCTGCACTCAGAAAATCTGAGACAAATGAGATAAGTCCTCTGGGAGGTGACAAAAGAACTTTTCAAATTTGGCAATCGTAACCCTCACAAGTTACTTCTGCTTCAGATGATGGTTCAAGAGATTACAGAAATCCAGGTGCTTTGCCCCTTGTGGCCCCAACTCCATGCAAGCCTCACTCAGGCTGTTGTAAATTTCAGGATAGAACATTGTATGTAAGAGTCCATAACTTGAGTGAGCAGGACAACAGCCTCAATGGAGATAATTGCATAATTCTATCTGGGAAAGTTTCATTTGGAAGGAGGAATATCCCCTTCTTCCTTGTTTGAAGTTGGTTTATCATTTTAATCAGAAAGAGGCCTGGAGTGGGGAAAAGTGTTGCTTCAGGGTCCTACAACTTACTTATGAACCTTGAGTTTCAATGCTTCTGAGCTCCTTCCTCTTTCTCTTCCACATCAAAGCTCAAATTTATTATTTGAAATGATTTCAGTACCAATTTGGCTTTTATGTGGCACAAGCAGCACTTGCAAAAGTAGTGACTGATGCTAGGGCCATCAGTCACTAGAACAGCACTTGCAAAAGTAGTGACTGGTGCTAGGGCCAAACTAAAATGGAGTTTGCTTTGAAGTTTCATTAATGCAGTTAATATGATTGAAGTTGTTCATTTAGTATCTTCCTTTTATCAGAATAAATTTGGTCACACTTTTGGAAGTGTGTAAGTCATATCTAAGACATTTGAAGGATACAAGACTTCAGGTTGTGCCTCTCTGTTCTACGTGATTTAGGACCTATCCATCTAAACTGAAACAGCAGTAGTTTACACTATGATTCTGATTCAGAATAAAACATTCTATTAGATCATCTTCTGTTACTTAAAAGGTAGGCAAAGGCAGATGTGAAATTTAAGAATAGGTCATACATAGAAATGTGTCAATGGTCAGTTTTTTTCTTTGCCTCATACGTTATAGAAAGTTGCTCAATGTGTTGCTGCCATTGTTATTATTATCACTACTACTAGAAGTATTATTTTGCATTTTGAAGGGCTGCTTCTAGACAGGCCTACCAAACATCATCCAGCCTAGGCAAAACAACATGTGTCCTTTGTGCTCGAAAATTCCATACGACGTCTGAAGAGGCCTTACGGGAATCTCAGGAAAGGTAAAACTTTCTTCAGCTATAATGATAAGGGTATCCAGAGCCAAACATTTGTCTAGTGATTGGCTAAGCAGCTTTAGGAAATTGGCACATGGAGAAAGATATCAATGCCCTTGATCAAAGGGCTTAGATCTAGCAAGGGTGGGTTTTTCAGTAGCAATAGCAATAGCACTTAGACTTATATACCGCTTCACAGTGCTTTATAGCTTTATAGCCCTCTATAAGCAGTTTACAGAAATCAGCATATTGCCCCCAACAATCTGGGTCCTCTTTTGACCGACCTCAGAAGGATGGAAGTCTGAGTCAACCTTGAGCTAGTGGGACTCGAACTGCTGAACTTACTGGCAGCCGACTGTTAACAGAAGAGGAATGCAATACTGCACTCTAACCACTGCGCCACTACAGTTCTTGCCTCAGCATCTGCCCATCTAGCGGTTTGAAAGCAAGCAAATGCAGGTAGATAAATAGGTACCACCTCAATGGGAAGGTAACAGTGTTTGATGCGCCTCCACATATAGTCATACTGGCCACATGATCATGGAAGCATCTTCTGACAATGCTAGCTTCCTCGCTAAGAAACAGAGATGAGCACCAGCCTTCTAGAGTCAGATACAACTGGGGAGGGGAAACCTTTGCCTTTTTATATTTTAACACAATTAAGAGTAATATAAATAGGTATCTGTAGTCAGGCAAGAGGGAAATGACAAACCAAAGTATGTGTGGTGTGGTGAGGTTACAACACAAACCATGTACAAAGAGCTAGGATGTGCATATATAATCATTTTTATATCCTTCCAATTTATACCAGAAATCTTGTTTTATCACTCATTTGTAATCTGCATGCAATTTTGTCATGTATTGTGATATACTGCACAAATGCTATTTATAAATTCAAAAAATTGTAGTTACAAATAAAGAAAATCAGTTCGGGTACTGCTGGTTTAATACTGTATCAATCAATTAATAAAATATAATGTAGCTGTATATTTTTAAGGGAATAAAAATTATTTGCAGGCAGAGAGATAAGCTAAATTTTCCAATAAGGCTTTGAATCATTCTGCTATTCAGTTTTGTTTTAAAACTATAGTTGCTTCCCAGTGATCACGGAGCTACAGCATTATAGAGCAATGCTAGAGATACTGGGTTTTCAGGATAAATAAAGAATTGGAGGGTACTATTTAGGATCATATACTATATATTATTCTTAGTCTAATCTGTGTCACTTTTAAGTAGCTGAATAAAATCATTAGTATAAATTATTCTGATGATATCCTGACGTCTTCTCATTTCTCATCATACTCCAAGTATACATGCTAAGTAAGATATTGAACAGAAGATAATGGCTTAAACTTTCATCTTCCATATAATTGTGTCTGATTCTTGGAGACTACCTGGACAAGTTCCTGAAATTTTCTTGGCAAGGTTTTTCAGAAGTGATTTAAAATAAGATGAACATAACCAAAATATTGTGTTGTATTTACTCCATGCATCAGAGAATGTGCAGTAAGTATTAATTAGAATCCTTGTGAAAATCCAGGAGTTGGAACACATTAACTCAGATTGTTTGATCTTGTTCATTTCATATATTTTGGATATACATTAGCAGGATTATCAATATGATTCTAATCAAATGAGTCTGTCTGTCCGTCCATCCATCCATCCATCCATCCATCCATCCATCCATCCATCCATCCATCTATCTAGCTATCTATAAACCAATAACGTAACCCCTCTCCTGCGCGAGCTGCACTGGCTGCCTGTGGTCTCTCGGGTGCACTTCAAGGTGCTGGTGACCACCTTTAAAGCGCTCCATGGCATTGGGCCCAGTTACCTCCAGGACCGCATTCTACCCATTGATACCTCCCGCCG
>JANHFO010003316.1:75876-89307 GCA_032468095.1 Pareas carinatus
TAAACTCAGGGGCCCTAGGGGAGCTCTACCCAGATCTGGCTGCTCACCTTTCCCTCTTCTCTTGGGGGAAAGTTTTTCCAGCTGCCCGACAGCTGATTTTCGGCTGTCAAAGTGGCTAATGCAATCACGGGGCTGGTGGACCCGAAGGATCCATCTTACAGTGTCTGCGGTGCCACTGGAAGTCCAGTACTCCATATAAAACTTATCATTTTATTCTATATATCATTTTTGATCATGTAGTTGCTCACTATTATCCTAAAATTATTATTAGAGTTCTAGCTTTCATGTTCAATTCCGCATTGAACTTATTTCAAACATCAAATTCATATTAAAACATCTTAAACATTTTATATATTCTCTTGTTTGCAAAACATTCTATTATAAATACCTGCACAATCAAAACTTATCATTTTAATCTATAAAACATTTTTAATTATTTAATTGAACACTTATATCCTAATTGCCAATAAAATTTTACATTTCATTTCAGCTTCTCATTTACAATATTCTTATCTGTGAAAACTTTTTCCATATCTTCCGTGTCTGGGTCTCTTTTTCCTTTAATAATTCATCTGTATCTCCCCATTTTCTTCTCTACTCCTTTCTTATTTTCCTCCAAACTCTCTCCGATATTTCTGCTGGGATCTTAAGTTTCTTTCAAACTGGTTTGTAACTTTCTCCTTATCATTCCATTCCTTGGGGTGGTTAATGTACTCCTTTTTAAGTAATTTCACCTATCCTTGATCATCCTTTGATCTTTTGAAGGCAAGTTCAATTGTTTATTTTGAAGTATAATCGCATCTCCAATAGCCTGCTGTTTTTCTTCTGTATTTTCCAATTTGATTCCAAGCTGCTCCCTTTCAGCTTTGCAGCTTGTCTGTGGCTAAACACTGTGATGATCGCAGCCCAACTTTGCAGATCTTCTGAGGAGTCCCTTCCCTCTCTCAGGGTGATCACCACCTCCCTTGGGAATGTGAAACATCCCCTCTCTTTGTTGCCTCTTCAGGACAACTTTAGGGTTGACTCCAATGACCCAATTTACAAGCAGTCAGGCAGCTGTCAAGAGCCTCCAAGTGTGCTGCCTCTTCGCCACGCTGTCTGCTGAAAATCCATACCTAACGGTTTCTTATTGATATCCAGATTTATTGAAAAATATGTGGATCATGCAGATTGATTCTCTCCACATGTTCCAATAGTTAAATAGATAATACTTGCATAGCTATATTAACAACATCAGCGAGTGCAGTCTAAACAAAATAAAAAGGAATAATTAACCATATATATTAGAACTGGGGTCCCCACACCTGTGGGCCGTGTTCAACTAGTGGGTCATGAGGAGTTTGAAACTGGGCCACGGAAACATCTGGTAAGCGCATGTGCATGATTGCATCTTCACTTGTGCAAGCAGCGAGTGAGTGTACACGCACTCCATTTGCTTAAGTGGCAGGTGTGCATGCCACTTGTGCAAATGGAGCTGTTCACGCACTTGCTGATGACTGAAGTGGAATCATATCCAAAGCCGAAAACATTGGGGAACTGTTTTTGAACATACTATTTTCACTGGAGGCTTTATAAGAAATTCTACATTTTAAAGGGCTTCCCAGCAGAAGCAGATTTTACTGTCTACCTAGGACCCATTTTCATTGAGATCTTTAATAGTCTTCTAAAACAAGTTTTTTTAAAAAATTCTGTGCAAAAGCTATATTTTAATCAAGTTTTTAAAAAAGACAATATTTTCAGCTAATTTCAAGAAAAAGCAAGAACTAAAGACCCTTGCCTCCAGAAAAACACAAATAGAAATTAAATAGTTATTTTATTTGTTTTGGTAATATTTTGATATAGAAGATATGCACTTAGATGTTTTATCTAGCAACAGACTGAATGAAATTTAAAGTCCAAACACATGATTCAGCATCCTTTCTCAATATCCCTTTTGCCCTGTCCTAATGCTTAGTTAAGCTTAAAATGTAAAATAAAAAGTAAAATGGTGAACTCTCCTGCCTATTTAAAAACAGTTTCCCTCATATATTCCCATTTTTGCATTTTCTGGATTGAAAAGACTATGGGGCATACTTGATATCTCATTTACTATGACATGATTTTATTTTTCTGCCAGGAGAAAGCATTTTGTAACCATGTACTGGATTACATTGTTTATCATATGAAGATATAAAAACACAGTTAACATGTCAAAATTCATTGCAGTGGGAGAGGCATTGCTTCCACGTTCCCACAAAAAACAAATTATTTGTCTTCATAGTGATACAGTTAAGATAATTTTTATTCGAGATAGTCACTGCGCTTTGTCCAAATTTGGCTGTCTATTGTAAATTCCAAGGGGAACATAGGAATTCTGAATAAGAAATATCTGAGAAGTAGTCCATTTACATGGAATTTGCTTGCCTTTTATTACAGGTTGCCACTTGTTTGATTTAAAAGACAATTCTATAAACAGACATTTCTGCTCAACAAACACTGCTAAATGCAAAATTGTAACATAGACCATGAAAGTAAGTCAGTCAAGTTTCGCTAGATCACAAGAATGTTTAATCAGCCAATAATAAAAAAGAACCACAGATAAAGTATAGTGTCCACATAAGGATGACATTCCAATTCAATTTTCCTTTAACTAAAATTTTAAACAATGTCAGATTTTTACTGGGATAATATCTTTGCCCAGTGATGAAATATAGAAAAACAATAGAGGAATAATAGCAAAGATGCAGTTTTCCAATGCAAGATCTGAATCATAGCAGTGGGAATCCACACAGGCTCTCAGGATGTCTGACATCATTAGGAGAGGTCTCCAGTTTCTTGGAAAGAGCAACATTCCAAAGAGAAAGCACAGTAATGGAGAACAAGTAGCTCCATGTGACATTTCATTGCTTGGTAGATAGTGTGATTAAACCTCTCAGCTTCATTTCATGCATTATAGGTCCTAGCTATGCTGAAATAGAAAATCATGTTCTCAACTCATCTCTTATTGCATAAATATTACAGAGAGAAAATGAGAAATTGCACTGAAGCTTCCTTTATGCTAAAATAGTGCTATGTTTGAAAATGAGAGAGAGGGAGAGGGTGAGGGAGAGGGAGAGAGAGAGGGAGAGGGAGAGGGAGGCACAAATTTTCAGTTTACTTTTCATGAAACGACTTGATACTTATAAGCTGAACTGAATCCAATATTTTGTGAACAGATTTCTTCTTGCTTCAGGGAGTATTCTGTATTCTGTAATATTCCCTGCCTTGCCAAAGAAGATTCAAGAAGTAAGTTGAGGTATGGGTGTGCATATAGGTTTTAGAAGATGAAAGGATTCAACCTTTTAGCCATGCCCATGTCAGCAGCAGAAAAACACTCTTAGATGTAATTATATATTTGGCAAAGAAGCCATGAGAAGCCAAGGTGATTGTTATGCATAAAATGTCTGCATTACATTTTAAAGAAAAACTAAGTCTGTTGTCCAAAGTCATATGGAAAACTAGCAGCCTCTCATCCATGTGTCTCTCAACCCCTACAATAACATGGAGGGATGTTTTCATTGAAATTGGCAATTTAGCTCCTGTAAGGAGGCTTTGACTGTCCATAGTTGTTCATTCACAGTCAATGAAACATGCCTCTGTCTAAGGTGAATACTGCTGTCTTATGAGAAGCAAATGGCATGTTCAAGAAAGAAAGTGCTTCAGTTGTGCATTTCTGGCAGACAACTATGCTATGTCAATGGAATAAATGACAGTTGTGCTTGGCATAATCGCCCATTGTACCAATGAGACAACCCCCATTGATTAATTCATTACACCTAGGCTGAAAACCTGCTTGCTGAGAGACACAGATTCAGAATGACAAAGTAGCTGGGTCTTCTCAATGTCAGTGCATTTCTTCCTGGAAAAGAATGTGTTATTCACATATGGTATGCAAGCATCTGCTTTTGTAGCCTTGGAGACAATCTGTAGTTTACATTCCTTCAAATGCGCTAAACTAAGATGCTATAGCCATATTGCTGGAAAGAATAGTGACCTAAGTGGAAGCTATTTAACCAACCTTATGTTCTTTTTCCACACATCTAGTCATAGTGGACACAGAACAAATTTAGAATGTTATGCTACTTAAAACTATAGTTAAAAACATTGTGTAAGTGCTCATTGAAACATTTGGCACAGGGCGATTCAATTGAATCTGCTTTGATTTCAATTGAAAAGTACTTTCAATAGTACTTTTAATTTTCAGGCTTGAATTCTGACAGTGAGGTAGGGAGCACTTTATAGTTGTTACCGAATTGTGCAGCTATTATTTCCAAGACGAATCTTCCTTCTAGTTCACTGTTCACTACAACCTCCACTTCTCTCATTAGCAACCACCAAAAGGTTAACATTGCATTTTAATTAGTTCATGCAAGACTTTTTGTTAATAAACTTTCAAGATAGCTATCTATTCCTGAATTCTCCCAAGATTTTTCCTTAAATAACTGATTATAATAAGGTTTAATTTAGTTTTGACTCCAGAAGCTATCAGTCACTCTTCACTCTTTCAGGCAGACACATTTGTAAAGTATTCATGTGAAATTACTAAAAAGTTGCCTAATATAATACGAGTTAAATATATGCTTGTTAAAAAAAATCCAGATCAATTATAACTATACACTGTCAATGGAAGTGAGAGAATCTTGGACAACCAATAAGCTCAGAGCAGAAGGAATCATGCATTTGATATGTGAAACATCAGGTGTAGAAAAGGGGCACATCTTTATAATCCTACACCAAGGGTAAAAATTAGTCAACCAGAATTACCATTAATCTTCCAGCATTGTTTAACCTGCCACTATTTTTAAACATCATCATCATCATACACATCTACCTATCCCAGGTCCTTAGAAAGGACTGAGTAGGTAGACAAAAATGTCAAATTCAGTCTGAACATCTGATTTATGCAATGAACTATAATAATCTGCTTACATCCTGTAGGGATATCTGTAACACCATCAAACATCCGTATCTGTATATCCCAGGTCCTTGAGAAGGACAAAATGCCAAAACCAATCTGAACATATGGCTGACTATGCAACTAATCATCATCATAATCACCACCATTGCCTTAGGTGCAATCCCAAAACAACTGGAGCATCACTTGAATACCATCAGCATTGACAAATTCACCATCAGTCAACTGCAAAAGGCATCTTTATTCGGTACTGCTTACATCTTGGGATGGTATCTGTGACACCATTAAACAGGCTCATCTGGCTATCCCAGGTCCTTGGAAAGGGCTCAATAGGTAGACAAAAATGCCAAATTCAGATCATCTGGTTGATCTGCAAAAAAATGTCAGTGATAAACAGCTGGGATAGTGGACTGGATTGAAGTAGAGCTAACAGTCCTAAACAGGAGACCAGAAACAATAATGACAATGAATCATGCCCTTCACGCCATCAACAAAAACATCTGTCTATCCCAGGTTCATGGGAAAGACTAAATAGATAAATAAAAATGTCAAATTCAGTTTAAACATCTGGCTGACTATGCAAAAACCAATAATAAAAATAAAAATAAAAACTATCAGTCAGAAAGCATATTGGATTTAATCCAATGATCATTTCCTGGCTGGCCAACCACATATTAGATCACATGTACTGCAAGGCGATCAAATCAGTCAGTCCTGGAAGAAATCTACTCTGATTGTTCATAAGAAGGACAAATGATGAAGCTGATACTTAGATATTTTGACCACCTAATGAGAAGAGAGAACTTACTAGAAAAGGATGTGATGCTGGGAAAGATGGGAGGCCAAAGGAGAAGGGGACAGCAGAGAATGAGATGGCTGGATGGTGTCACTGATGCAACAGGCATGACTGGTCAGTCTGTGGGAGGCTGTGAGGGAAAGAGGCCTGGTGGGCTATGTCCATGGGGTCACAAAGAGTCAAACATGATTTAGCGACTGAACAACAACAAAACAAAAGTTTTAATAGAACAATTAACAAAGATGTAAAATTATCTTTATTCCCTTACATTTCTTTTAAGGAAGTGAATAGAATATAATCAGCATAAAAGACAAATATCACTAAGTTACCAAAATCTGCTGCAACACCGAAAAGCATAAATTATGTTTTGTAATATATATTTTATTGATTTTTTTATTTAGAAAATTGCAACATAGCTATACTAGTAAATATGGAGCAGATACATACCAGTAATTATGATGTATACCTGTGATGAAAAATGGTGAAAAGTTGGAAAGTTTATTATCATGAATGATAAGATTCAAGAATAGTTAGTTGTATTGTAAACTATAACATTATTGAATAAATTATATCTTGTCCAAATTGCCCCTTTGTCACCCAGTCTCATTGTAAGAAACACTAATTAAGAGTATATCCACTTTTAAAATAAAGATATTTTAGATGTCTCCTCATCCTTTTTCCATAAATCTTATTTTTATATAAATTTTGTCATCATAATCATGAAACAATAGTTTTTACCTAATGCCTTAAAAGAAAGACAAGATACTCACAAAGGAAGAAGTTTTCCATTAAATGGTTGTGTTGGAATAACTTTTGAAAACTAGTAGGAGTATACAGTAGAGAAAAAGATGCTACAAAGATTTATAATTGTATGAAATTAAAACCTCCAGGCAGAGCTAAGAGCAGAAGAGATTAAGAGATGATCTGTTATTATGCACAAAAAGGTTAAATAGCTGTGACTCAGTGAAATAAAAGAGAATTTTGGATCTCCAAACAAGGAAGGGCTTGTCCCAAGGCGGAAAATTCAGGAAAACATAAAAGTTGCATATAATAGAGATGTCCATAGAGAGAAAGAAGATTGGAGAAAGTTTATCCAAAGCAGTGGAAAGGGAAGAAAGAGAATGGAATAAACTTAGTCTAGAGAGGAATAGCCTAAAGAGACAAAGGAGAAAGACAAAGAACTTAGGAGTAACCAAGAAGTGAAGAAAGCAAGCTCAATAGAAGTGGAACAGCTTGGTATCAGCAATATTTGTTGCAAGGGCTGGCCAATGAAGAAAGAGAGGATGACAGGTTTTCCATTATGAGTAAAACAATTAGTGGGTCAACAGAGTAGGATTGAAGCTTGAGAGGCCAACTGACAAAGTGAACTAGATTCTACAAGCCATGGTAGAGAAGATTCAACTCAGAAGAAGGGATCAGGAATCTGGAGAATGGGAAAACTGTTGAATGCCCCAGCTGTTGCCTTGGGTATTTTGCAAAGGTGTGGGGAGAGTTGTTGTCATTGTTTTTAAAAGAAGTTGTACGCAATTGTAATCTACTGCACCTTTAAGGAGACCTCTCAGTCTGTGGTGTATATGTGTGAAAGTGAGAAATGAAAGACTGCTTGTTTCTCAGCATGTCTTGTCTGTAGGATTCCAAACACATTTAATAGGTTAGAGTTGTTTAAAGCTATTCTTACACTCACAAGTTACTATCTACATGACTGTGTACTGTTTCATCATAATACTGGTAATGATATTCTTTTTCATAATTGAAAGATTATTTTTTTTACTGGATTTGCAAAGGAAAGAAGGGAGAAAATCTTTGCTTAGTAGCCCTCATCATTACAACTGGTGACCAGTCTTTGCTTGGAATCAACTAAAAAGGAACTGGAGACATCTTACTGGAACGATCCTGTGGGTGCCTGCTTCTCAGATCCAAATCTCTGTATTAAAATGGCAGCTACACAAAAGAGCGGACTCAAAATAAAAATTAGTAGACAATTTGGTCCAGCAGTTTAAACACCAGGCTAGAAAACAGGAAATTAGGAGTTCAAGTCCCACCCTAGCCATGAAAAACAGCTGGGTGATTTAGGGCCAGTCACTCTCTCTGAGCCCAATACACCAGACACAGTTGCTGTTGTTGGAAAAATAGGAGGAGGAAGTTGTGTTGGATATGTTTGCCACTCTGAGTTATTTGTAAAAATAATAGATGAGACAAACAAACAAAGTAATTGAACAAGTTTTGAAGTGATTAAAGGTGAAACTGTCTACACATTTAACATTAAATTCAATGTGTTGTCATTGATATAATGGTTGTCCTTGTCTTGCCAACTAATTTGTTGAGAGAAGTTATGTATGAGATAAATTATATGATAAGGAAAAATTGCATCAACCAATCTAGGTTTTAAAATAAGCTTAAATATCTTCCTAAAAAATCTTTGTCATGGGGTTGAAGAAAAACAAGGGAAAATATATTTCTTCACTACTCACACGGACCTGTCCTGATGTACTTGCATGTAATGGGCAGGTATTAAAGAAAGAAAATGAATCTTCCATCTCATCTTTCTCTTTCTTTATGCTTTGTTGTTATTGCCAAATTACACAGCTCATAGTGCCTTGAAAGGAAGAATGGGAATGGTGGTGGCAGAATAAGGAGAAGGAAACAATGAGTGTACAAATATTCCTTTGGGATTCTAACAGCTGCTGATTTTGCACCAACTAGAACACAAGTTACATGGCATACAATCATTTTTCATGTTGTTTGGAATTGTTTAAAGCAGCAACAACCCCATGCACTCACAAACCATGCCAGAGATGCAATCATCACAGATAGTGGATTTGCTAATTCACCTAATTCAGCTAAAGGGGATTATGGAAAAGGCATTAATGTATGAATGCCTCTTGTAGCAAAGAAGAATTCTTAGATGTAATAAATCCACAAAAGCAAGCTTCAAAATACGGGAGTGGTTAACCTCATAATCTTGAACTAGGAAAAAAGATTTGTGTGTGTTTCCTACATAGCATTATTATCCTGGGAATACTTCTGTTTCTAGAATGTCATTGCTGAGTTGCTGTAGGCAGTCAAACTATTACTTGAAGTGGGGGGAAAAACTGTCTAAATGTTTTAAAAGAAGAAGAGGAATGTAGTTACTTTGCATTTAAAAAAGAAAGCGATTGAAACAATGCCCCCAATTTCATAGAGGACAACTGATCCTGCAAAAACAAACAAACAAAAAGGAAATTGAGTATTTGTCCTTGTTTCATTGACTGTTGGCTTTGTGCCATAGTGTGAGAAATCATGGTGTAATGAGAAGCTTCTATATATAAACTTATGGAGTGTAATATACAGTACATCTTGTGGCGTTTAGGTGTGTGGGAAGAGAAAAATGAGGGTAGTAAAACAGAAGCAATCTATTCCCCTGCTGAGTAGAACAATCTATATACTGTAGTTTGTAATGCTACATTAGCAATAGAGCTTATTTTGTTAAGAATTGCAGCATCTTGGAGCACCGGGTTTGTGGAAAGCCTTTGAGGACGACTCCGAGTAATTGCACGGATAACCAGTTTTCAGTAGCACAACCTGAAACTAATTCTGTTTGCTTTAAGAAAACCATCTGTTTAAGCAACCAGTGCTCCATAGAAATAGCTATGAGAAGTTCTAGCTTTCCTGTATGATCAGCAATAAGGGCATTCTGAGGTAAACTTTGTGTGACATGACTGGCAACATTATTTCTGAGACAGAAAGAACTTTAGTAGTAAAGGTACAGACATTTCACAGAAAGCTACCTGTCTTGTGAAATTCACACACTGCCTTATTCATGAACATCTTAGAGTGACACCAGCTCAACTTCAGTCAGCTGACTTGAAAGTCCTTTTTTTAAAAAAAAATAACATTATTTATGTTACACATGAATAGGTACATTTTGTGTTTAAGGACTGAATGTCTCTTTTTGGTTGTTCACCAAATGAAACATGGGGATTTGTGATATCTAAGTTGCTAATATAGAGTGGGTGATATTCTATCTTGAAAAAAGAACAGTGTTTTGAACATCACAAATGATTCATTTATTCCTTCAACAAGCTGAATGCAGATTGCATGGATGGTGATTACCATAAACCATTACAACGCAAGTGTTGTAATGAAACTTGAAATGAGTGGAAGGTTACTGGGAATATTATAGGTTTAAACAGTTAACTTCTTAGACCACATTTTAAAATAATATGAAGGTTGCAGGCAAAGAAAAACAGAAATGTATTTTGCATATGACCTGTATCTAGCAAACATATACTCATGTAATATCCCTTAATTACTTTGAGGTATTTAAACAAATATATTTTCAAGTGCGACTTTCTGCTACCAGTGGGCCGCTCATGGCTTCTTGGACCGAATTGGTAAGGAAAACTCCACGCGGGAATTCCTCAGGATGAGGGCCTAAGAGGAATGTCCGGGAACCTCTTTTATTAAAAGGCTTGGTTACAATGTCATCAAAGACAGATATAGTCACATGATACAAAGTTACCAATACAAATTGACAGCATGGCAAAGGGAAGTGTGGGGATGGGTTAGCAAAGGAGAGTGTGGGGAGGGGTTAGCAAAGGGGAATGTGGGGAGGGGTTAGGTCGTTGCTTTCTCACATAGCTCCTGTTGCTCATTATGCATGCCGTCTTGAAAAGTCCCACTGAGTTGGCAGTCCAGCCTTCTTGTGTGTCACATGGTCCGATGTCCTGCCTCCCCACACGTGTTCCAGGTGGCCAGTGCCACCCTGCACGTAGGGGTAAGATGGATCCCAACATTCAAGTTAACTGCTCTTCACTTTGTATTCATTGGATGCATTGTTCAGTTTACAATCACAACATGTCTGCAAGAAATCAGCTCAGGCAAAGTTGGTAAAATGCAAACCAGGCTTTTATTTCATTTATTTAATAGTGTATGCTATATGCATTAAGTAGGACTAGGCTTGGCAGACCTACCACAGTTAGTTTTGTTGAATCAAAATGTGTAGTAAGGTCTTAAATTAACAGCATATATTCCGATTCAAGCAAGAATAATTCCCTTATATACAATATATTGTGTAGCATGGCAAATATAAACTTACAATAAGGGGGCCAAATGGTTATAAATATTGCTGCAAATTGATAAGGTATAGCACAAAAAAAACAAGTTATAAATCAAACAGCTTTTTAAACCTTTTTCATTGTGCTTTATTTTTGTTTTGTTATTAATCATAAACAGCAATGAACAAAACAGTGGAGACCTTAATATTAGCCCTAAGATACAAATCTTATTAACAATAATCAAATGCATTATGCAGTTTATCAATACCACACTTATTTTTAGTTGTAAAATTCAAGCAACTTTATATTTATCATACTTTTAACATGCAACAAAACTGAAGTGTCATTTATATGATGATGATCATTTACGGGTTATCTACAGTTAGCTGAGGATGGTAGTGCAATCAGGTAGAACTTGGCTAAGCTTCAAGGTCACATAAGATCAGCCAAGGAATGCCACTTACTAAAGCGTTTTCTGAGTTTAGACATACCGAGTAATAGATAGCCCTTTCAGATATATAGTTGCAGTTTTTCCAACGATAATCAGTTATAACAAAAACAATGGAGTGTTTATGTAACTTAAAGACTTACCATTTTTAATCTGATTTTTATGTGACAAAATCAAATGGTGAACTTTGTCTCATACTAACTTCATGGGCACATCATGTAATTACTTTAATAATTGCATGGAATTGGCTGGTCTATCCTTTCTTGGATCTTTTTTAAAAAATGATTTTTGATTATTTTCTCTCTATTAAGCTATCTGAGTAAGCAAGATAAGGAAAATGAAAAACCTATTGAGAATAAAGTGTTTTATCTAGATGTATCTTTCCATTCACAGAAGAATATTCAACTCAGAGGGAACATTTGAACCTAAGATTTACATATAATTATTATAGAATTCAAATTTAAAGAAACTAAATTTTATTATATCAAGACTTGAGTCAAGAGTTGTTTTTCATATTCTAATGCTCTTATTAAAACAACAGACATACAGACACAGACACATACAACACCATTGGGGAATGGGGGAACTGCCAGAGAATTGGAAAAGAAGAGTTGAGTTTCCATTCCTCAAAAAAGTGGGGAAAGGGGAGAGATCCAGAAAACTGCATATCAATCAGCTTGACATCAATAATTGGGAAAATCCTGGCAAGGAAAACAAGCTTCAGTTTTCTAAACAGCTAGAAATTAACAAGGTGATTAATATAAGCCAGCAAGGGTTTTGCTAAGAACAAGTCATGCCAAACAAATCTTATTCCCTCCTTTGAGAAAGTGACTAAATCAATGGGCCAAGAAAACATTGTAAAAATAGTATACTTAGGTTTCAGCAAGGCATTTGATAGAGTAAACCACAGCCTACATCTTGGCAAGATAGAATAATGTGGGATAAAAGTACCACTACTAAATGAAGCTGCAGTTGCCTGACCAACTACACTCAGCATGTGCAGGGGGTTGGATTGGAAGACATCTAAGGTTGCTTCTAGCCCTATGATACTGTTCTATGGCATTAGAAGTTCTTGTTCACTTAAAAGAAAAATGAAAACCATTAAATCTTTTGTGACAAAGGTAAGAAGTGATTTTTAGAAATACCATATTAGCTCTGCAATCCGTTCAGCAATGTACTCTGAAAGCCTGTTGCGCAGCAGTATTGCTGGCTTCGTTTGTAGTTCTGCTTGCTGTATGATATGTATTTGCTTGTCTGCAGTAAACCTACTATTATCTTTAAAACCCAATTCTTTAATGCCTAAAGAACTGAGTATACAACATCACCATTCCCCAAATTCCCTACTTATTTCTGAGTATATTAATATATATATATTAATCATAATGTTGCAAGTGAAATACAGGATATCCCGTTTGAAACAATTACATTAAATTATCATTAAAATGGTAATTTTCCCATTGCAGTTTTTCAGTTTCAAACCTCATTCTAGAGTATCTTCCCCTTGACTTTTAACAAGACGTTTCCACTTACATAACAAAGGCCATTATACGAAGTCAAATAGGTCAGGATACGACAGCTATAACCCTAGCCTCCTGGAATTCATTAGTAAAGATGCTGTGTATGAATATGTCCTTCAAATGTAATTTCTCTAGTTCAGTTAACAAAGCAAAGAGGGAGGATTACATGATAAATCACTGCCAGTTTTATTACATAAATGAAACCAATGCTAAAGCAAGAAGCCTTCAAAAAGCACATTGTTATCCATAGCCATTAAAAAACTGCATATGCACAAGAAAGCAAACATTTGCAATTTCTCTGCCTAAAGTAGGTCGGAATGGAGTGAAAAAGACAGATAGTAGGAATGAGAATCAATATAGACAAAAAAAGATAAAAGCAAAAACCCAAGGAAGCCTGATGAGGGTGATGATGATGTTGGTGATATTATAGGCCTAACTAAATTAAGTAAACAACTATACGGAACTAACGGCTGAAAGAATAAACACTGCAATAAAAGTAAGACTTTATTGGGTCTACACATGCTGTATTCCCAAGCCAGCTGCTCTGGAATCTAGAAACCTAATTAGATTTTAATTTTAAAAAAATGCTTTGAAATGAACTAAAAATCCTGCTTTCTTATGATCTCATTAGCAATAATATACTTTATCTCTCATTCAGCATTGCAGTTCAGTTCTTGACTAAACAAGAGCTTCTACCCTGA
>JANHFO010003316.1:89486-100624 GCA_032468095.1 Pareas carinatus
CTCTCACACACACACACACACACACACACTTACACACACATCCTTAGAGCAGGGGTCTCCAACCTTGACGGCTTTACGACTTGTGGACTTCAACTCCAAGGTTGAAGACCACTGCCTTAGAGAGCCCTTCATTTTATCTGCAAAATGTAATAATATTACTGATCAGGCTTATGGTTATTGTACGTATACAACAATGACCTGTATGAAATATTTTTAAATGTACCATGATATTAAAAAGCTGAGCAATATCAGATATTCCCTGAACATCTTAAAGTATTCAGACTAAGGACAATTGTCATCTTTACGATGTAAACTTTATGAAATACATTGTTAAGTATTATTCTCACTGTATACAAATGAAAGCCTAACAGCAAAACGACTAAGATGTGTAGTTTCCCCAGAAACAGAGTAAGCATTTTCGTGAATGTACTATAACTATAGTAATAGATGTCTGACTAGGACCAGCAAGGCATATAAAATCAGATGCAGGAAATCTGGCAAGCAACCAGGACCTTCTTGGAAATTAGCTATGAAAGATGCAGCCATAAAAACTAGATCATGTGTGGCTCCTCCTTGCTTGACTATGATATAAGATTCCAGTTAAGAGGAGTTATTGAGACAAAGGACCATTAAGTCCTAATTTGAGTTACATTTTGAAAATTATGCCACAAACCTTATTTTGGAGATTTAGGGTTTGCCTTCTTGTGCAATATTTAGAGCTCTTTTATGAAAGAAGAAGGAAAATTTCCTATTGTGCAAATGAGCAGTTATGGAAATTTGAACGTCATAGTGACAGGAATAATGGCATTTTGTTTTAGAGTTAATAATGTTTTATTTGACACGTTTTTTTTCTTCTCCTCTGTTTACTGATTGTTTAATACTCACTATGTCTCAGTCTGCCTGTGTGCAAAACCATTTGTTCCATTTGAAAAAGCAGCATAGCCCACTGGAGAACAAATGCACAGGATTAGTGCATTAGGAAAAAGAAAGAGCAGCTTTCAGCTCTCTGCCATAGATGGTATTTATCACGTTTTTTTCCACTTCCCAGCTCAATAACACTGGAGAGATAAAGGAAAACATCTACCATAATAGATAGTGTTTTACAACAATGACTGGAAGAAGCATAAAAGATGATGCATGTCTTCCCGGATTTTTCTTTGCAAAGAGTAAAAAAATATCTATTTGTACAAAAATAGATTTGGAATTTTTGCCTCTGTTATGTTAATGTATTTGTAGAAAAAACTGGTGCTAAGGGTGGCTCTCCAATTAAGACAAATGAGGCACATTGAATAAGTCCCCCAGGGCTCAGTAGGGGTGTTGGCAAAATTGACTTTATTCTCTTCTCTCAGGACTGAACAGGGAAAACAAAAGCATGAAAATGCAACACATCCACTTACAGAATAATAAAGGCTGTTGTTTAAAGTGTGAAGAGCTTTGGCACCCTTCTGAGCCCTTATGCAAATCAATCTTTCTCCATGCTGCTACCAAACCAACCATCAGTCTTGGAAATTAAAGTTGTACTTGGTTGGTTAATAGCTGAAAAGAGAGCCACAGTCTGAAAGTCAATTAGATATGTATTAAGCAAATAAATCAGGGGAGACTGATATTGGCTAAACTAAAATGCCTTCTTATAGGCTGACAGTAATTCTAATGCGATTGACAAATCTGTGTGGCCTCCTATTAAGCTAAACAGAAGATGAGAAGAATCCTATTATTTGAATGCTTATTTTTAGGCAACTAGAGTATTTTCCTTCAAGCTAGTCATGCTATAGCCTAACACTGATGCACTGAAATCCCTGCTCTTCAATTTCAGTAAATAAATATATCCAAGACTGTTCATAATAACTTTAAAAGCAACCAGTTCTAAAATGAACTGTTGTTTGCTTGTGAAATGCAAGACAGAAATTTAGAAAGCATGCCAGCAACATGTGTTTAAAAAAGGGAAAATGAAAAGGAACTTCAACTCTTGTCTAAATGAGATCAATGTAGATAGTAAGCAAGCTTAGCTGGGAACTGTGAAGGCCTCTTCTCTGATAAGCAGTTGCAGATTGATACAAGAATGGAGGATCCATTATTTTTAGCGTGATATATTCAGGGTAAGTGCCTGTTCACTTGAGATTTTTTTCAGAAACACACACAGAGAAGCACATTGCAGGCTGTTAAATTTCCAGTACAATTTCCTAATGAATGCTTAGGATGTCAGGCAGAATATTAGGTTTGTGATCCTTTCATCCTGGGAAGACTACCCTCAGCTATAGAACTACAAAATATCTTCTTTTCCAAGGACAGAATGAAAGTTATGGCTTTTACAGATCCCTACCTCTCCAAAATATATATTAATTTAATTTAAAACATATAGCTGCCCATCTTACACTAAACTCTGGATGGCCCCCAACCATTAAAAAAAACATCATTATATATATATGTAACTATCCAAACTACAACTATTAAAAACCTGACAACATGATAAACTTTAACAAATAGTTCATCACAAAAGCCTTCATTAATCTCATATTTATTGTCAATGGCAGCTATTGGTCAAAATAAAAACAAAACAACAAATTTATAGGCATGTCCAAAGTAAACTTGAAGATCTGCTAGATCCTATTCCTTTGATATACCCAAGAAATTTGGGTAACATAACATCAGTTTTTCTCTTATTACATAATAAGGAAAAAAAGGGGGTAGGGATAAGGAACAAAATATTTCCATAATTTTCCTTTCAACTTGCTGTTCTGTTAGGCTAGTTTTTCACATTTATTTATTTCTATTAGTTATAGGTTTAAATCTTTACTCGGGCATTATATAAAATTTTCATGCACAGCTTTTTAATATAGTACAGAGCACTTCAATGATTTTTTAAGGTCAATTTAGACTTAATTTTAAGAGATTTTAATAACAGAAGAGTAATGTGGAAAAACTACCAATGTCACTTCAGTAACTGTATCAGAAAAGTCATCTTTCTCAGTAATTAAACCTTCAGGGTTTGTCATGTTATCAGGCATAATTTTCTAGTTTTCTTGGAAACAATGAAACCTTACCAAGATCATGTGGAGAGAAATACTAAAAATCTTCTCGTATACAATTTGTATCATAGGGTTTTTATTGTGAAATGAATTTTTGAATGCAAGAACAATTTTGTAAGCCCTAACCCTTACATAAACATTACTATTGTTCTATTTGTTCAATATCAGCTAACTAAGACATATATTTTTTGACTGAATAATTGCCAAATCCAGGCTGAAAATATCCAAATGACCAATGGATGTCAAATAAATAAATACATAAATAAATGCTAATAGTTTTTTTATTTCTTTAATTCATCTAATGGCCATGCTGAGTTTTACATTCCAGATGTGATACCCACCAAACAAACAGATCAACAATGATAGACTTCTTTGACCATTGATTTTCTTATCATGTTTCTGAGTTGTGGTTTCATACCAAACTGCATCTTTAAAAGTATTTTGAAAGTCTTATTGATATATATGTATAAGTCAGTATTCTCTTACAAAATGTCTTTTTAACTCTTGAGATACTTTAAAATTCATATCTTCAAACTTTGAAAGCATTGACAATCCTGAAAAATGTTCACCTCAATTCTGGTGAACAGATAAATCTTCAGTTCTCGCTTTCATCTGAAATGTGAATATCAGGATATTTCATAGTAAGTTTGCTAACTTTCATGACTTTGCCCAAATAAGGACAGTTGGACCTTGAACATAGTTTAGTGTTGCTTCCTTCTCCAGCCTAGGGTTCTTCAAGTGTATTGTATTACAAATCCATTCTTTCTCAATGTCTAGAAAATCTATGCTTTATTTATAATCTACTGCTAATTTATTTAGAGGAGATACATGGAGCTAGTTTGGTGTAGTGGTTAAAGTCTCAGACTAGAAACTGAGAAACCATAAATTCTAGTCCTGCCTTATGCATATAGCCACCTGGGTGACCTTGGACCTGCCACTTGCAGTTCTAGGAAGCAGACAATGGAAAACTATTTGTGTTTGTATTTGTGTGTGTGTACATGCATACTAGGATGCTCTAGTCCACCTTTCTTCAAACTAATGCCCTCCAGATATTTTGAATTACAAATACTATCAGACTCATCACAGTATCAAAAGGATACTTTTGCTCATCTTTAGAGACCATCCTCTAGATGACCTAAGTGAGGAAGACATGCCTGACACCCAATTAATGTCGGTTTGGCCTCAGGGAAAAGTAATTATCTCATTCATTTCAATAATTTTCTTTTTTAAAAACATAAGATTTTACAAAACACCAAAATATTAAAAAAACAAAAAATAAAAAACACAACAAAAAAGACATTAATAAAAAAATGTCTTAAAAAAACCACATATATACATAACATTCTCCCTAACTGAATGTTGATTAATATGATACAATAATTTTGGTTTCTCACCACTTGTGAAACGGGTCAAAAGAATTTTAAATGGTTAGACTACTAAATATACTTATGAATTGTTAGTCTTTTTGTTAGTTCCAAATCCTCCTGTTAACAAGCTGTTATTGTAATCAACTCTCAGAAAATCCACCACATCTTCAATTCCCAATCATCTCAAATATTAACCTTAATTAGTCCTGGATCAAATATTCAAATTTGTTTTTTACACTATTTCTTATCAATTGCTGATTGATTAAATACATTAAGTCCAATCTCCAAAGCCAAACTATCTTCCCCCAAAATTTCAGGTAAGATGTATTAAATCTGATTCCCATTCTACACCAAACATTTGCCACTTGTTAATCCATAAAGTTCTCTGCTATTATATAAAAGTACAGTGTTAAGCTTTTGGAAGGTGAATGGAGTTAGCTCTGTTATTTCTGCTTTGTTTCAAGAATCTATAATTTCTGAGTCTACATTTCTTCTTGGACAGTTTATGGCTGGGGAATCACATTTTTTCTTCTCAATGGTTTCCATCTGTGTGGTTTCCCAATGAATCTGCTGCTTTACAAACAAGTTCTTCTTGTAGGCTTAAAAGATGCAATGTCTATTTTATATAATATTTTGCACAAATATTAAAAGGATTTTTTTTAAAAAAGAATCAGCTAAGGACTGTTTTTGTTAGCTATAATCTGTTTTCTGTTTTGGATGTCAGCCCTTCCTTCTTTTGTAATCTGGTTTGTTGTTGGTAGCAAAAAAGACAGAAAAGGCATTTTCTAGCCATTTGATCCAAAATGTTTTTGCAAGTTAATAAAGTACAAATCCAAAGTCACCTGCATGTTTCCATAAAGAAGGCAGAAGTTAACAAGAACAGTCAAATCAAAAAAGGAAAACAGAATATAAATCAACATTCAACAAGTCAATTAACCTTTAGAGATAAAAAGGAAAAGGAAAAGTTTAGAGAGTGAATGTTAAGAGTACTAACTTGCTTACAAAAATGACCACTGATCAGAAGGGATGTAACAGGCCCTGGCTCTTCAGCTGCTCCCTCACAAGGAGTTGCAATCTTCAAAATTCCCTCTCCTGGGCAGGTCCACAGCTGTCCAAGAATCATCTTGGACCTTTCCTAAATGCCCCCATCAAGTTCAGAAGGAAAGCTCTCACCCTACAGCAGCTATTGGGGGAGGACCCAACCCCATTTCAAAAATTTAAGTTGATTTTAGATGCCTGCAGTACATTGGAATACTGGTTTTACATGTTTCATATTTTGCGGATGACATTTATTTATTGCATTTTATAGCTTTATTCATATTCTGCTTTTCTTTTAAAAATACTTTAGAAATTGTTAAGCTTTAAATTCATTTTGGAATCTGCACAAAAGGACATCCTTATTGGGCAAATTACAAAAATATATATGAGCAAGAGTGATGTTTGGGGCTGATGGTATTTGTCAGAATTTTTTTTGAGAGGGCACCAGGGTGCAGAAAATCTTTGCCATTTGTACAAGAAAGCAAAGATCTGGAGCTGAATTTAACACTATGACAGCAAAAGCTGCAAAATGTTAATTAATGAAAGCCATGAAAATGGTTCATAAAATGGTTTTATATGATGTATCAGGGATATTCTTTTCAGTATAAGCCCATTTACAGTTTGGTTTGTAGATCGTCCAAAAGGCAAATGTGCCCAAAATCTCTCTGCTTCAGGGTTTTCCTATTTCTTTATTTCAGTACAAGTCTGGCAGCAAGAGATAACATGGAGAGGAAAAAGGTGGGAATAGAGGGATGGAAGAAAGAAGCGTGAAGACATTGTAAATAACTTTTCAGATGTGATTTCCAGGTTGGAGGACTTTAGATCATTGTTCCACAAATTGAAGGAATATGAATTCACAATAAAAGAATGAATTGATGAGATCCCTTCCCATCTCTTTTGCAATCCCTTTCACAGGGAATTCAGGGAAAAGAACAAAGCTTATTAACATTCTTTTTAAAAGATTCTAAACTAGACCAAACATAAAAATTTAACAATAAAACCAAATTAAACTCAAGCCCACAATCTCACTCTAAATTCTAAATCTCACTCTGAATAAACTATAAATATATTCTGTATGTGGGTTGGATTTGTTATTTTCTTAGGACAATTTATGAATTCCATGAGCTACTATGTGGCAGGGCTATTATATATGAATTCTCCCAGCTTTTCTGATAACTATAAGTTGTATACTTCCCACCTTAAATATCATACTAATGTTTTTATTAAAAAAGTAAGTCAGAATTCCCCAACCATTACCTTTAAAAAATGATGGGCAACTCAACTCTAGCCAACATGTTCTTTTGACTATGCATTGATGGGAGTTAGAGGCTTGCATATCTGAAGGACAGCAAATAGGAGATACCTTCTCTATGTTTTAGTAATATTACATCTTCTGTTGAGTTCAGATAATTGATCCAAGGCACAGAATGGTATCAATAGCCTATTTATTTAAATATCATACATTATATTGAGAGACACTGTCCTGGAGAAAAGAATCTGGCTGTCAAATGCTCTTTTAAAAATGTATGTGAATTCTTAGTGACATTACACACTTAATCAGAAGGCAATTATTAGTGAATTGGAAAGAATTTATTCTGAATACATACAATTAAGCCCATTTAACATTTCAGGACATTAACATGCAATCTTCATGCTAGTTAAAGGCTAGATGAGGAACTCAGGAAATAGTACAGTTACAATAATACATATGTGGCAAGAGAGAGTTTCCTTACATTACCATAATTCAGCATATGAAGGACACAGATATCACAGTGCAATGTTTTTCAGAAGTGATAGTTGAGACATGCTATAGTGGGTTTTGATTAGAGGAGAACTTTAGGATTTCAAGGTCTTATTTCCCTAACAAATTCAACAAACAGTCTGTGTCTGTGATGAAACAAAGACATAGAGGCACCCTAAAAAGTTCAAGGGCTATCTCAGAAAAAGGGGGCAGCTTATCTAGATTGAAAGAGAACTTGAAGTGCATGTTTTTGTTATTAAGAAAAAGACAGAGGAAGTAGACAGAATTTAGTGATAATTTTTCCAGCTATAGACCTAATTATACATCTTTGAGATGGAGCTTTCTACTGGTGCCAATGGAAGGAGGGAATGAACAGAGTGAATGAAGTGAATCAAAAGAACTTTTGTATGGCATTTAGTTTGCCATGAATTTCTTCCGGGACTTGCAAGAAGCTTATTCCCTCCAGCTGTAATTATGTATCTTTATGTGAAATGAAGACTACTAGCTTTATGTCAAAACACATACACAGAGTATTCAACTGTAAGATTGCAATCCTGTGCATGGTAATTTGGAAACAAGTCTCATATTTTCCAGATACTTTACTACTCAGGAAATGATTATGAGATTACAGTCCCAGCTGCTTTATACTTCTAATACTGAAAAAAGCAGTTTGTTTCCAGATTAAGACTGTTAAGGAAGCAGAGGTTTTAAGGACTTTTCTGTTGGATCTGGGGCTCTAAACTAAGTAAGTATGGATCCTTTGGTAAAACAGCAATTAATGTTAAGGGAATTATTTTTGTCAATGTGTGAGATGGAAAAATTGTGAAAGGTAATCTAAATAATTTGTTTTCTTAAAATAATATCCTTTTAGAAAGTACGTTTATGTTTAATAGGTTGAAGACTTGCAATTTGAAGTAAATAATATAGTAATAAGAAATGTGGGAGACCAAGCACTGTTCTTATGATGGAATAAATAATGCATGATTTCATGATTACATTTTAATGTAATCTCCCATTTTTAGCTGCTAGTCAGACTACTGTGAAATCTCATCTATGTTTTATACATGATTCTGCCCAAATATTCTTCCATTTTCTATCCAAAGCTTTATGCAGAAAAAAAATCTTAATTTTTTACATTAGCATTTTAGTCATTAATATGGAACAGGAAAAAGCTGGAAACAGCATTTAATTTAGATGCCTATACTACTAAGATTAGCAACAGAGGAATTGCTTAGGCTGGAATTCTCAAATTATGAGTCATAACACCAGCTCATTCTCTCTGCCTCTGAGAATTATGGGAAATTTAGGAGGGGCAAATCAGAGTTTTGGTTTAATTTTTTAAATAATTAGGTCTGATAAAGCAGGAGCGCTATAAAAATTCAATTTGGGTTTTCTCTCTGTTTTGCCTGTGTGAGCCCATAACGGACAGTTTCAGTAGTACAAAGTCTGATAACTCTTCTGAATCATAGATTGTAGTATCCACTTGTTATCCACTTGCTATCCACTTGTATTTCAACTTCCTCAATTTTTACCAATGCTGTTGTGTTTTGGGAACGGTGAGGCATTGACGAGATGGTACGGTGAACAGAAACATGTGTATTCTGTTAACACAGTAAAAGAACTGTTCTAGTTGCTGTTTAGCTACTATTTATATGGGTCAATATTCTTTAGGTGGTGGCCAATAGCCTTTAAGCATTACTTCCTGCACAAAACACAAATTAACAGTCCTGGAGACAAGCAGTCTGGAGTTTAAATAGACACAGCCGTTAGCTATCATTCAACAGTTAAATCAATACATAACAAATGCCATACTGGCTAAAAACCATCTTTCTGAATGTTCTTCTAGCTTTGGGAAATGGTGTTGTTGAAAAGAATAACACTATTTTATTACTTCAAGAGTTGTCTAAAATGGGTACAGCAATTGTGGTAAAATCTAGATTCTCATCATTTTCAGCCAATATCAATTTCAGGAATATATGGAAATCAACATCAGGAATACCATTAGAAAAACTCAACCTTATTCTCATTAAAATAAAAAGTCTAAAAAGGAGACAATTTTCCCCCCAGTAACTGAAATATTTATAACACATCTATTTCACCCATCCCTCCTTCCTTTTTCAATACTTTTAAGTTTTATCATGAAGGAACGTCAGGTATCAAAAATGAAGGGGATAGCTACAAATCAGACAAATATTAGAATATATGAATAATGAATAAGAATATGAACAAATATATGAATATTATAGCTGTTTCCAAGAGGACTGTGCCATGAGATAGCTTTACCACATGGTGGATCTGTTTGTATATATTGTGGTTTGGTATCTATTAAAAATTATACTACAAACATCTTATATTAAATAATGTTGATGGGGTGAGCAATGTGACTAATTCATATGATGGACCACAACAGAGCTAACTGTATGGTAACAATCACATAGGATAAAATAAATATTTAAACAACCTACAATCTCTCTTTCATTTATGCTATTATACAAATCAAGGCAGTATTTTTACTTGACAGTTTTGGTTTTCAATCTTCCACAATCTTACAAAGCTTCAGATGTAATTGAGCAACAAGTCTCAGAACTGTCAACATCTTAACAAATTTAAAGAGCAATAAGTTAGAAGTGGGCCATGATGCTGCTGTCCAATCTTATTATTATTTATTAATTATATTTATATACCGCCCTTCTCCCCGAAGGGACCCAGGGCGGTGCACAGCCATATAAAAACACATATACATGACAAGTTTCAAACAGAATGAAATAGTCCTTGACGTATGACCGTTTAACAATTGTTCAGAGTTACGACAGCCTCCCATTGTAAAACACAGGGTAACTTCAGTTCAGTTGCTCTCTTTCAACAAAACCCACCTGACAAGAGAGGTGGTTGTGGGGAGAACCGGAAGGAATACTGGAAGTCCTCGACTTAGAACGCTTCATTTAGCAGCCATTCAAAGTTAGCATTGAAAAAAGTGACTACTGACCAGTTTTCACACTTAATGACCGTTGCAGCCACCCCATTTGGCCAACTGGCATGTGTTTCTAACAGCGTTCCCGGGCCATGTGATCACCGTTTGGTAACCTTCTCGGCCGGCTTTCGACAAGCAAAGTCCGTGGGGGAAGCCAGATTCGCTTAATGACTGCACGTTCCACTTAACAACTGCAGCGAATCGTTTAACCACCGTGGTTAAAAAAAAAGAGTCATCAAATGGGGTAAAATTCACTTAGCAATGCTTCGGTGCCTAGGCAACGGAAATGTTGGACTCCATTGTCGAAGACTATATAAAATTAGCCTTGCCAGTTTCACAGCGGGCTGCATCAATAGAGATCTGAAATATTCATTTCATTTTTTTCATTTAAATTTTTATACCACCCTACTCCCGAAGGACTCAGGGCGGTGAACAGCCATTAAAACATACAAATAATACAATACAATGTTAAAATCAATTAAAATAATTAAATAGTGGCTGACTAATTTAAAGCGAGTTTAAAAGTAAAACTCAGTTAAAAACCAATTAAAAAACCAATTTAAAAGCCCACCCCAAGGGGACACATGGGAAATCAAGATAGCCCGGCCTGGATAAAAAGATGAGTCCTAAGGGCACGCTGAAAGACCCGGAGATCCGAGATAGTACATATCTACGGGGAGAGTTCGTTCCACAAGGTCGGAGCTGCCACAGAGAAGGCTCTGGGGGTCGCCAGCGGACTGGTCGGTGGAAGATATTAGTTGGTAACAAGCGATTCTGCAGATACCCCGGCCCTAAGGACACAGCTTTGTTTGCCGACTCCTGTACCTTGAGTGGACGTTCCCTCGAAGGCTCCTTCCAGCGAAGGTACAGTTGCCCGGCGATGGACAGGCCCACAAAGAACCAATAGCTGAAGCTGTAGTAGTTGATGAGTTGAAAGATGTCTTCCACGCAGAGATAAACCAGAGCCATGGCTCCCTGCGACAAACCAACACGAG
>JANHFO010003316.1:111152-121853 GCA_032468095.1 Pareas carinatus
GCACCAGCCTGAAGATGGTGAGTGAGACCTCACCGAAACATCGCCAAGAAACTCGCAATCTTACACGGGGAAAAACCAGAACATGCTCAAACCTACATATATAGTAAGGTACATACACACAAAGATAAAATAGCAGACTGTGAAGCTTTCAAAGTATGAATCGTAATTGGGTAATTATAATAACTGTATAATTACAGAATACCAGAGGAAACAATCAGTGACCTTATTAGCAACATTGATCTTGATGACAACATAAGAAGCAAAACATATTTTATTGTTGAAAATACTATGTATTTTACTATTTTTAGAAAAAACAATTAAACAGAAGCACATATCCAAATTAACACTTATGGTAACCCATGGCTGTGAAGAAAACCTTTTCAGAAAACACTAGAATAAGCTAATTTCCCATATCCCAGCTGCCTGTCTTTTAGTTCTTTTTCCTTGCTATCAGGTAGAATAAATTTCATCTCTCAGAGTAGAAGTAATGAGCAGGCAATAACTTATGAAGCAAAGACACCAAGCTGAGACAGAATTAGAATACAACTTTAATGAGACAGAACTGAGAAAGTGGAAGTGTTACTTACTTGACAGACATAGCAAAATAACTCAACATTATTTCTAATGCTCTTTACGCTTTATAAAACAATTGTCATCTATATATCTCCATCCGTTCATCCATCCATCCATCCATCCATCTCCAATAGCCCAGAGGGTTCTCTTAAAAGTATATTGTTAAAGTGATGCAAATCAATAAAGAACTATTCAAGAACAAAAAACAAATGTGACTGATTAAATTGTACTCTGCATTTAAATGTCTATGGACATTTTCAGTTATCTAGGTCATGGTTGTCCCAAAGGTGTTTTTTTTCCAAAAGGCAACTGGACTTTCTTAGTTTTTTCTTTGAAAATGTTTCACTTCTCATCCAAGAAGCTTCTTCAGTTCTAAATGTACTCTGAGTTGCTCTACATCAGGGGTGTCAAACTCAAGGCCCACAGGCAAATCTGGCCCACAACCTTCTTGGATCTGGCCCACGGAGTCATCCTGGAGGTGAGCAGCTTGCTCTCCCAGGGTGGTGGCATCCATGGCAGCATCCACAGGGGAGGCAGCAGAGGCAATAGCCTCTGCCAGGGTGGTGGTGGCAGGGGTGGCAGTGTCTGTAGGGGCAGTGGCAGGAGGACAGTATCTGCAGGGGGAGCTGGCATTTACAGGGGGCAGGGGGTAGTGCCACTGGAGGTGGAGCAGCAAGGGGACAGTGGCATCCATGGGGGTGAGGGGGCATCATCTACAGCATTGTCTACGGCAGCATCAATGGGGGGCACAGTGCAGCGATGTCTGTGAGAAGGTGGCAGCATCTGCGGGGAGGTGGCACATCCATGGGTAGGCATCTGTGGGGACATCATTGTCCATGGTTGGTGGCCCACAATGGCAGTGGCAGCAGTGGCCCTCAATGAAATTGAGCTTGACACCCCTGCTCTTAGGGTAGCTAAGTTAAATTGTATTGCTGTTTTTTTTAACCATCCAGCTACAGACTCTCTTGAGCTTTGCTTGTTCTGATATCAAATTGTTACGTTTAGGGCACAGATATCCAAGTCTCTAAGGCACTATAATATGACCTTTGCATTAGACCCTTCGGGGAGAAGGGCGGTATAGAAATTTAATAAATATGAAATATGAGATGTAGAATTTCTTTTAGTTAAGCTTTGTGTGTGCATTTAATGTATGTCAAGCATTATCGGGTTTATATTGTACAGCCCTCTTAGTTGTTCTTAAAATTGTTTTCTGCCTTTTTCTACATAGTTTCTATTTCTGCATTTTCCAGAGTTACTATTTGCTTGTTATGAGTCTTGATAGCTTTTTAATCAAAGAAATAATTTTAAACATGCAGTGTCGCTTGATTTTTGTATAGTGCCACCACTCCCAGATTATATTTGCCTGTCCCACTATATCTGGCAGAGAAGGTCTGCTGTTGGTGAACTACATTTCATGAATCCTGGAAGAGATGTTAGCTCTATCCATTTTAACATTCTGTAAGTTACTCAAGACCTGGCTATGCCATTAAGCCTTGAGGTCAGGAGACTGGGAAGATCTTCTGAAGGCTCCTTTACTGTGACTAATATCATCCTCTCCAGTTTCTGTGTTCTTTAGAGCTTTTAATAATAAAACTGTTTTTTTAAAAAAATTAAGTTGTATGATCCCCAAAAAACATTTTTGAGATATGGGTGGCCATACAATTTTGATAAATAAAATGAAAAATAAATAAAAATGTGAGAAAATTGCATTTCAATATCTCCTGTTTATCTTGTTCTAGGAGCTTGCTGAAAATGATCTGTGCTTATTATACCATAGCGAATGCTATTTTTATTTGCAGCAAAGCTTTCATACCATTATTTTCATACCATTATTTTATTCTCCCCCCTTTTTAAATTTATACTCAGGTTTGTTTAATATTTTTAATATTTTTAATACGTTTTTAATGTTTATGTGATTTGTGTTTTTATTATGCCTGTAAGCCGCCCTGGGTCCTTCGGGAGAAGGGCGGGATAGAAATAAAAATTATTATTATTATTATTATTTGCCTCACTTCCTACTTTTATGTGATATGTAAGTCTTTCTCTGAAGGCAAACCTTTGCTCTCTACTTGTTCCTGGGACAGGAGGAGACATGCCAAAGCCTTCCGAGTTGGGCAATGAATCTCTTCATGCAGAAGAATCTGTCAGCACTACTCCTAAATTAGATATTGCTCAGGTCTGGAGCTCACATGTGGGAGTCTCTGGCTTCCAAAGGAGTCCTATGACCAGTGAGTTCCCCAACCCAGCACATTCTCAATTATGCAATGCATTCAAACAGTAGTAGATATGACTTCCTGCTTGGTAGAGTTTTAGGTTGCCAGATATAAACGGGGAACACAGTTGATACTCTTTTCTTATTTATTTAAAGAATTTTGCAAAGTATACAAATACAGGAAGTCCTTGACTTACATCAGTTCCTATAGTAACTGTCGGAAGTTACCACATCACTTGAAAAAGTGACTTATGACCATTGTTCACACTTATGACCATTGCAGAATCCCCATGGTCAGGTGATTTATATTTGGATGCTTGCCCACTGACTCCCATTTATGACGGCTGCAGTGTCCCGGGGTCACGTGATCCCTTTTTGCGACCTTCTGACAAGCAAAGTCCATGGGGAATTCAGATTCACTTAACAAGGGCGCTGCTAATTTAACAACAGCAGAGATTCACTTAAGAAATGTGGCAAGAAAACTCATAAAATAGATCAAAACTCACTTAACAAATTTTTCACTTATCAACATAGATTTTGGGCTCAATTGTGGTCATAGGTCAGGGACTATCTATAACCAGTAAGAAATGAACAATATCAGGAAAGGGAAAAGCATAAGAATATACTTATATGTATAGGCATATACATTGGCCAATCTCCTCTGCATTCAGAGGTATACTGTGAGTGATTGAGTCCAGGAATGAGACACAGGCAGACTGCAGGGAAACGCAGACTGGAGTGGAAACCTCAGTTCCACTCCACAACAACCTTCCATTCCTGACTGGCTTCCACGTAAGTGATGAAGTCTTTGAGGTAGGCGGGGCGTTTCTGGCTCCGACTGGACTTCCACAGTTCAGTCGAAGTCTGGGCGTCAGCCAGGGCAGCAGCCTAGGAGCTTGCTCCTGTAGGGGCTGCTCCTGTGGCTGTGGGTGGTGGCGGCCCCTGGAAAGTTCCAGGTACGGCTGCCACTCCAGGACTACGCAGGTCACTGTGGAGGCTTCGGGGGCCCTCTTCTTCTTCTTCAGACAAGTCCCCGGTTCCCTGCGGGTTTGAGTTAACTGTGGGTAGGAGGGGTGTAGAATTAGTTTTGCTTTCGTCTGGTTCCCCTCCCATGCGGACACGTAGCTGGTCTATGTGCCTGTGCTACAGTTTCCCATCCCCAGTTACAACCGTGTATGATTTAGGTCCTGTGGTTGCTTCTATTGTCCCTTCGATCCACTTTTTCCTTTCAGTGATATTCCTAGCGTACACACTTTCCCTGAGTTTAAAGATGCGGCCTATGCTGCTGTTGTCTACATCTGTAGTTGTTTTGGGCTGGTAGTTGGGGTGTAACCTGTCTAGTGTAGACTGTGGTTTTCTTTCCATCAAGAGTTCCGCGGGGCAGCAGCCAGTGCTAGTGTGGGGTGTCAGGTGCTGCCACGTTAGGAATCTGCTTATTTTTGAATGCTAGTCTCCCAGGTTCATGCGACCTCGGGCCTCCTTTGTTCACCGGATTGCTTGTTCCGCCTGAACATTAGCGGCCAGGTGGAACGGCACTGTGAGCGCATGCCAGATCCTTCGGTCAGTTAGGAATTCTTCAAATTGGGTAGATATTAATTGGATCCTGTTGTCAGACACTATTATGTTTGATTGGCCATGCGTTACAAATAATTGTTTGACGGCTCTGATGGTGGCTTGGGAGGTCGTGGCATGCATGTTGATGGCTTCTATTCATTTGGACTAGGCATCCACGACTACTAAAAATGTGAGTCCCCTAAAGGGTCCCGCAAAGTCTATGTGGAGTCGGCCTCATGGGTTCTTTGGTTTCTCCCATTCCCCGGCTGTGTCCCTGGGTGGGGCTAGTCTGGACTCCTGACATGGCTTGCATGTTCCTACACACCTTTTGATGCCATCATCCATATTGGGCCACCACTCCTAGCTCCTGGCTAGAGCTTTCATCCTCCCTATCCCTGGGTGCCCTTCATGCAATGTTTTTAGTATCCTCTCCCTGAGTGTTACGGGAATCACCACCCTCTCACCCCACAGCAAACACTCTCTCTGTTCAGACAACTCTTGTTGTTTTCTGAGGAACAGTTTGAATTCTTCCCCTCTCGAGTCCCCCGGGCCACCCTCTCCACACCCAGTTAAGCACTGATCCCAGCGTTTTGTCCATTCAGGTGAATTAAGCCACTTCCCGGGATGTGACCAAGTTCGAGTCTTTGCAGTCCAGTAGCAATATGGGCTGGTTGTGGGGTTGGATGTCTGTCAGGGAGGGAATTGGACAGCGACTAAGGGCACCTGGGTGTGCTATCGTTCGATCTGGGCAGTGGGTTAGCTTGTAGTCATAGGCTATAAGAAATATTGTCCATCTAGTGAATCTGGGTTTTGAGGGCTTGTGGGGTGGGTTTGTCTCTGGCTAGAAGCCCAATAATGGCTTATGGTCGGTGACCATTTCAAATCTGTGACCGAATAAGTATTCATGAAATTTTTTAACACTGGATACTAGAGCCAAGGCTTCCTTGTCAAGCTGACTATAGTTTCACTCTGCTGGGAAGAGCGTTCAGGAGTAAAAGGCTATGGAGGCCTTGGAGCCATTGGGGAGTTGGTGGCTCAGGACTATGCCTACTCCATAGGGTGATGCATCTGCTGCTAATGTGACTGGGAGGGTGGTGCTGTACCTGACTAAGAAGGACTCTTCTGTTAATAGTGACTTAACTCTTGTAAAGACTTGTTCTTCTCTGGGTCCCCATTCTCAGGTTTTAGTTTTTGTCAGCAATCTATATAGGGGTTCTTCTACCGTTGCCTTTCCCTTAAAGAAATTGCCGTAAAGGTTGAGCAGGACCAGGAATGCCTGTAGCTCTGCTTTGTTGTTAGGGCTGGGGGTGTCTCTGATGGCCCTGACTTTGTCATGGGTGGGTTGTATCCTTTTCCCATCTATCCTGTATTCTAAGAATTCTACTTCTGTTACACCTAAGTAGCATTTTTCTATTTTTACTCTGAGTCCTGCCTCCCTGAACTTTGTTAGTACTTGTTTAACTCTCTGGTATGGCTGTGTGGTCTCTGACGCCGTGATTAGCACGTCATCAAAATATGGCTTCCATGATGTTCTGGAATATCCCGGGGGCTCACATACTCCAAATTGCAATCTGTTACACTTGAATGCTCCTCTGTGGGTAACAATTGTTTGGACTTCAGCAGTCATGCCATCTATTGGCAGCTGCTGGTAGACCTGGACTAGATCTAACTTAGCAAATATTTTTCTGGGTCCCAGGGAGTGTAGCAGATGCTGCATGATTGACACGGGATAGGCACTCTGTTGCAATACCTTATTAAGTGTGCATTTATAGTTGGTGTATATGTGCACCCACCCTTGAGTGACTTAAGAGGGGTCACTATGGGTGTCTCCCACTTTTCGTGATCTTCAGGTTCTAACATGACCTGTTTGATTAACTTATCCAATTCTTTATCTATGGTCGGTTTGAGAGCTAATGGGACCCTCCTGGGCTTGAGTCTAATCAGAGCTATGGCTGTGTCTAGGCTAAAATGGATCGGGGTCCTCTTGTACTGCCTAAATCTGGTCTGAAGACATCCTTAAATACCTGGATTAACTTGTCTAGGTCCTCAGTTTGGATTCTGTGACTTCCTTGAGCCCTGCTATGCGGAGTCTGAAAGCCTGGAACCAATAAGTCTGGTAGGCCCTTGTCGACTATTAGGGTGGTCAGGTCCCCCTGAATTCCGTATATTCTACTGGTAATGTTGCTTGCCCTAATACTCTGGTGGTGTTCCCTGGTAGTCAATTATTCTTGCACTGGTTTTCTTCAGGTGATATCGTTGAAATGTTGGTATGGCATCCCTCAAAGTTGTCCAGGATAGGATCATCACTGATGATCCTGAGTCAACTTCCATGGCGATGTTCCGCCCTGCGATGGTCACTTCTGTTTTCACCTTTGAGTGTGCTGGGCTGTTTGCCATTGCTTTTCAGATTTGGTATGCGTCCGGTTGATGTGTTTGTTGCTGAGGCCTGTTGTCTCTGGGTGCTGTTTGCAGTCATTGTCTCAGCTTCAGTTCTGGACTGTCCCAGGACTGACAGTGTGCTGATCTCTCCGGTGACTCCCAGGATTGATGCATGAGTGATGGAGTCTGTGGCCGGTCAGCTGTGTAGTCATCTCTTCTGTAGACCTTTTCGATGTGGCCCTTTTTCCTACATCTCTGGCAACAGGCATCCCTAAACCTGTATGCTGCTCTTGTGTGGGGACCGCCGCAGTTGGCACAGTTTTTTCTGCCATGCGTTCTCTGCTGGCTGGTCTTGTGCATGTTCTACTCTCTGCCATCTTGAATTTCCTCATCGTCATCAGTATACCCCGTCTGGAATGTTGTTGGTCTTTGGTTCTGCCGGGGGTAGTTCGTGAATTCCTGCATTGATGTCCCTGCATCTGTAGAGTTCTTGGTGACTCTGGCTTCCTTTATCACCTGCTCGAAGGTCAGGTCATCGTCATAGGCTAGGAATTGCTTTTGTAAGCTCTTGTCTCGGAGGTCGAACAGGAACTGCTCCATTATGCCTTCTTTGAGATTGGGGTATTTGCAGTGTGTTGCAGCTCTGCGAATTGCAGTGATGTATTTGTTTATTGATTCCCCTTCCAGTTATATTCTTTTCTGTAACTTGTACCGTTGAATATATTTAGAGGGTTGGGCTACAAAGTGTGCTCTTAATTTGTCTTTTAGTTTGTCCCTTGGCATTGAGTGGATTGGTTCTGGGGCTGTGATTGTCTTCACGACTTCTAGGACTTTGGTTCCACAATGGCTTAGAAACATGGTTCTTCGCCTTAGGTCAAAGAAGGCCAAAAGCTCATTTGATAGTTGGAAGCAAGGGAACCTCTCCCGATACAGGACCCATATTTCTGTGTCTGAGTTGAATGGGACCAGAGCGTGGTAGGATGCTGCCATTTTGTCGTTTTGGGACATGTTTATTTAAATTTGCCACTTCACTGAACTTTTCGGTGCTCAGTGTTTCTGGTCTGTTTTGTCGTCTGTCTTTGCTTGCTTTCGTCTGTTGTAGTAATCGGCTATCAGCTTCTTGTTCCTTCAGCTCGATTTGTGGGTTCTTGGTTGTTTGATCGGAATGCCAGCTACCTTGGTCAGCATTCTGTTGCGTTTCCTGCTCGCCTGTTTTCTGCCGTGGCCCATTTCTTCGCTCGACCACTTCATCGCCAGTGAAATGAGTGGTTCTAGAAATGAGGCACAGGCAGACTGTAACTTCAACTCTTTATTCAAGGTAAGTAGTATACAGAAGAGAATGGCTCCTGGCTGGCTTATTCCTTTATATCTTTTGAAAGGGGCAAGCGAGTCAATCAGCTTACAGAGATTTTCCTGCTTGCAACAGGGTGGGGAAATGCGGACTGGAGTAAAAACCTCCGTTTACTCCACAACAATCATAATCATAAAACACATTCATCATGTCATAAAATATAGTCAGAGATAGACATAGAACAGTCATAGAATACTAAATAAGCAATCTACAAGTCATACTAGGATACTAAATAAAACAACTGCTATAGATTGTAGGATACAGCAATAAAGTTATTGTCGTACAAAATAAGAAAATTAGGTAATAGGAAATATGAGAAGGATATTAGTAACACAGTCCTACTAGGTAGCTTGACAGAGTTGTGGAAGTTAGTAGTTTAGCAGAGTGATGGCATGGGGGGGAAACTGTCCTTGTGTCTAGTTGTTTTGGCTTGCAATCCCCTATAATGATGTCTGGAGGGAAGAAGTTGAAACATTTTATGTCCAGGATGAAGCACAACTCCTAACACTACTTACATTGTTGCATTTCATCTGTAGCTTCTGAATGGTTTTCAATGCAATCTCTGAATAGAATCATTAAAGAAAGGATACTAAAGGAGGGACAAAATGAAATGTGAATGACAAAAATTAAAATAATGTCGAAGAATGGCAGATAACAGTACAGTTATCTCACAGTCAGTTATCCCGCATTGAATTGTCCCATGATGAGTTTTCCTGTGGCTAGCTATCATGTCAAGTTGGTTGGGGTGAGCCAGCTGGCATGAGTTGATCCATCTCATTGCTATGGCTTTTGGGATGTCAGAAATCAGATGACATGACCACAGATGGCATTTTTTTTATTTCCCCTCATCACTGACTTCTAGATTGGACAGGGCCCATTAGTGGGACCTATCTGTGCAGGTCATGGAAAAAAGAGGCTTTGTTTGCCTTTGATCACTGGGTTGTATAGTGTTTATGAGGTCTGCCATAGCTTCCCTTCCTCAAGAAACAGTTACTGCAAAAAACAACCATTCTAAGTGTTCTGATTAGTATATTTATTAGAAGGAAGATTAAGAATACAACAGAAGAATTACAGCAAGTACCTAATATTAAAATGAAACAAAATATATAGACAGGTTTATGGCAGTGATGTTGTTTATTTTCTGGTGTTTCTCATGAAAATGGCTAAAAGCCCACTGCTTTTGTGAAGGTGGGGGTGACGTAGTATTGTTGACTGTTTTCATAACTGCTAGTCCTAGCAGGTTATAAATTAAAGCTCACAGCTAGTTGGCAAGCGTGGTCCCTTCAAGGAAGAGTCTTCTCATTAGTGGCAGGATACAGTTGTCTCAGGCTTGTGGCTTGCTAGCAATACTCCGGGTGTTGGTTAATTAGAGAAGGCAACATAACAGCCTGTCACAGTGAGAGACAGGCAAGGCACAGGGAAAGAGCTGGCACAGAGTAAGTGAAATTTATAGCCTTGACATCTCTTATTCTTAAAAATCTGTAATAATGAGGCCATCACCTGTAAATGCCATAATGATGTATTCTTTGTCATGAGGCTTAAAACTACAGGTCTCCCCTTCAAATTATTTCTATATTCTAAATCAAAGCATTTATTTAAAGCGTTGTTCAGTCCCGATGTAACCTACTATAGATAACCCTTTCCCCCAAAAAACCCTCAAGCCTGCTGGTTGAGGTTGCTTTTGAAGTGCTTGAATAGCTGTAATAGCTAGTTGTACCTATTGCCAAGGAAATAAGGAAGTCACCTGCATTCACACCTGGAGTGATCTGTGGTCAGTCATATTAAAGACACTGTCAACAACTATAACATGGGCTCAGTTGTCGACTGAGGACTCAGATGATGAGTCATTGAGAGAGGGGCCCTCCTCCCTTGCTGTACCAAGTTCGGCCCAGCCACCCTCCCCCACAGTTGTATTACCAGTTCCTCTAGCAGAGGAGGAGACAGAGCTTAACGGCCTAACAGCTATGGGAGATCAACAAGGAGCAGATGCTGGCGCTGAACTAGAGGCTGTAATGGACATACCTGAGGATGGTTTGCTAGATGTGTGAACGAGGTGCAGGCTATATAGAGAGATGCAGAGGGAGACTGCGGGCCAATCTATTGGGCATTGCCGGGGGCATGGCAGGTGGCCCCCACTCTCAACGGAGGGATAAGAAGATTGGCTTTCAAACAGTTGCTCAGCTTCAGCAGCTGTTTAATCGTGGTTTCTGTTTTGGTATTCCTGTGTTCCTGACTTCGGCTTGACTTCTGTTTTGGCATTTCTATGTTCTTGACCTCGACTTGGCTTCCGTTTCTGCATTCCTGTTTTAACCTTGGTTGGACTCCTTTTATTTTCAGCTTCTTGACCCTCGGACTTGGACATTGATGACTCTAATTCTGCTGACCCCCGTGACTCGAACTATGGACATTGTTAATTGGATTCCTCTTAACTTGCATTCCTCCTTGCCATGAATTGCCTCCCCGCTCGCCACCCCCCCACCCCATCTGTCTCTGGCTGGAGGCTTGGGGGCTAATTGGGACTACTCTTCTGAGGCAAAGGGACTCTGTTAACCCTTTCCTGGCTCATTGCTCCATTAGGTCCCTCTACCCAGAACAGAAGGAGAGAATCTTAAGGACCCTTACCTATCAGCAT